>JAYMTK010001907.1:0-15108 GCA_036897405.1 Pelargonium myrrhifolium | reverse complement strand
AAACATGAGATGAATAACTAATATATAAACTTGTTTATGTGTCCCACATCGAAAAAATGAAGAGTTCTTGAAGAGATGAACTACTATATTATGCTTAGCATTCTCTTATTCTTATAAAGCAAAATAGTGATTACTATTAGTTATTAGAAAAATGTTTGTAACCTATGGAAAATGAATGGGCATTTGAGATAGAAATAAGGAGAATACTCCAAATCAGGTGACAACACCTAATGTCTTCTCACCAAGTTTAACACATATATATGTAGATTTAAATCTCAAAATCCGTAATTTAATTTGTTCTCGGATATTCGATTTATATATAAAAAAAAATTGATTTCATACAAATTTGAGGAGGAACATTATTATGGTTTTAAATTTTTTCAAATAGTGCACATCTATATCCAAAAAATTTGGAACTATAGAATTGTTTTTCTTTACTATTTTCTTAGTTTTTAAATAGTGATCTGAAAAATAGTGACCTATTGCTTTGAGCAAATATTAAGCTCATATGCCACTATTACAGTGATACTTCCGAGCCGATTTTAATTTACTTTGGGTCCAAGTAAGTGCCCAACCCAACCCCAACCATGGGCTTACCCTGTTATCTCCAACTCCTACTCTTACAGGAAATTTTGTAAGAACAGGAAACATAGACCAAAACAAGTAACTTGGAGACAAAGCAATTTAAGGTGAGTGAAAAGGTTAATCCAACCCACCCCCCAACGGTCAAAAAATCCCCTGTTTAAATAGGAAACCGATTCCATCTTTCTCAACATCAATTCTCACCTGAGAGCTCTCTCTATCATCTTTTTCTGGTAACATTGTAGTTTCCAAAAATTCCGATTATCGGTTTCTGTGATCAAAATCGAATCGATGTCGACCACCACCTGCTACCAGTACTACAATTACAGAGTCCGACCGTCCACATCAAATCCCTCCTCCGATCACTTCAAGTGGGCCCCTTCTCCGGACCATGCCGTGCCCATCAAGTTTCTCATTCAGGAGGAGATCTTTGATTGCTGCTGCTTTTATGGTTCTTTGTCGTCGTCGGTGCTCCGAAATCAACGCAAAATTCAGAACAAGGGCGCGACGACAATGGAGGTTCCTCTTGGTGCGCTGTTGGACATTACTTCGGAGGACAGTTCGAGCCATCTCGTCGCCCTGACTCGCAATCTCTCCGACATGGGAGTCCCCGATCAGTACCATGGAGCAATTATAGCGGACACGTGCCATCTGGTGAAGACCCTGCTCCTCGATTCCGCAGACTCGGCGACGCCGCCGCCTCCGGTGGTTGTGAAAGTAAAGTCGGTGGCTTTGCAGGTGCTTCAACACGATCGTGATCACAATTGCGAATGCGATGTTGAGTCGTTCATGCCCGTATGGGGTTGATTTGTTTTTTTTAGGGCTAAACCCTAATTCAGCTGATCCCAATTAGGAACGTTTTGTGTATTTTTATTAGCAGAATCTGTGCTACTTTAGGCCAATTAGGATAAGGATTTTGTGTAATTCTGTTGCACAACTTCAATTACATTTAACAATGAGTTCGTTTAATTTATGGCTAAACCCTAATTTAGTTCCAAATGAATATATTGGTTTTTTTTTTCTTTTCTGCATTGAGTGTGTTGTTGGTCTATGATAACTATCATGTCGATGATTGATGATTCTTATAATGCTATTCTTTTTGTTGACTGTAACATGAATATCCTCGTTCTATAATGTCGATTAATTCTAATCAAAGACCATTATCCGTCAAGGAAGTAGTAGAGACCATGAATGTAACGATTTCAATGACAATGAGGAGGAGGAGGTAATTTTTGAAGATGAGTCTACCAACAAAGAGGATGACTCACATGTATTCGGTGATTGGGTCAGTTCGGAGTTTGAGTATTTAAGGTTCATTCTTAGTGTCATAAGCTAAAGTATGTGAGGAAGAATTTAAAGGACATGTAGTTGACTTTTTTTAGGCGGGATTGGCATATCCCATATGATCTCGAGATTTTGAAGTCGAGAAAGAATGAGTTTTTTTTAAATATGATCCTCCTGAATGTTTTTTTGTGCCTATACTAAAATGTTTAACCATGGTTTAGGTATTAGAAAAAAAATTTATTCATGAAAGCGAATCAACAAAAACTGACCTGATTATTATTGATATATATTGACAGGAAACATTAAAAGTTGAATATATGAAATTTCAAATGGAAAGATTGGAAGGGAGCCACAATGCCACACCCTCTACTATATCAGTATCATAATTATCCCGTTATTCATAATATCAAATAAGAAGTTGATGATAGATTTTGCATCCAATGACAAATATTGAACAAATAATTTCATGGAATATATCTTCCTAGAGATTATATCTAAAAAGTATACTCCATCCGTCTCAAAATATGTTTTGCTTATAACTGTTATCTAAAAAAAACATAACTTCGATTCATTTAGAGATGGAAATACGAGGTCTCAATTGTAATTATACTATTTTTTTAAAAATATAATTTTACACTAAATGGTAAATTAGAGATCATGTTTGGCACACCAGACACATACGTTATATTTGGCAATTGGCATTGTTCCGAAATATAAAGAAACGCCAAACACGCCCTTCATAATTGAAAAAGACAAATATACCCACCCTTATGTGTGCAATTGCAACCCATGTCCATGTGAAAGTAACCTGGCGTAGTCGGCGATAGAGACGAACCCGGAGGAGCTTGACCTTCCGTACTTCAAGCAGCAGCAAAAACCTCCGATTCCTCGATTCTGCGCATGTCCTCCTTATATTACGCTGTCTTCTAAGGACACCCATTTATTTGGAATCATTATCGCCTGGGTTGTGCCTACCAAGTACCAACACCCCTCCCTCACCGTTTCAACGACAATGGCCTCGTCGCTTCTTCGCCGGAAATTCTCTTCATTGTGTACTTATCGCACTCTCCATGGTTCGAACTCCATACTCCTTTTTCCTATTTTTCTCTCTTTATTTTTTCTTGTTTGGTTGCTGGGAAAGTGGAGATAAAGCCGACTTTTTTTTTTTTTTTGGGGTTGTATTGGGCTTTCTCTCTTTGAATTGAATTATGAAAGAACAGATTTCGAGAAGGTAATGTTAGTGCTACTCCCGTTTTCTCAGCTTTTCCAGCTTATTTCATCTGTTTGGTTGCCTGGAAATTGTAAGAAAAAATGACGACTTGGAATGTCATAGGTCAATGCCACTGAGTACAAATAATTTTAATTTGTTTTTTTATTTTATTTTCTACCTCCATCAGTAGTGGAAAGATTATAATTGTTATTAGCTTTGCCAATTTGGTGAGTGTTTGGTGGCTACATGGAATAGGGTGAGCTTGCAAAATTAATATAGTTTGAATAATGTTGTACTTTACATGTCAGTTCTAGTTGCTGAGATACACAAAGTGGGATGTGAGGCAATGATTGGCGTTGGAATCTATATTTTGACCCGAGTTCTGTTGCTAATTAGTTTTGATATTCAAAGGGAAAGTTCTAGGGGTTTGGCAGTTTCATGTAATTTTATATGTGATTATTTTGTTTATATTGTTTCTTCTTTGTAATGATGTTTCGACTTTTCTTGCACTCTTATAAACGTTTAACAGATCATATTGAGCCCTTCCGAGTGCACTTGGACTTGAAGTTTGCAGCTTTAATTTGTATTTGTGGGATGCAGAAGCAGTACAGCAGCTACGCTCGCAATGAGAAGTTTGATTGTATGGATCTGACGTAAGAATCATATGGCATAGTGCTATTGAAAGTGGTTTTACTAGATAATGCTGAATTTCATATTATATTGTTCCAAAATATTATGCTTTAATACAGCGATATAGATACTCGACCGTTATCCTTTTACAGGATTCATAATAGGTTTATTTTATCATTGTCATAAGTTTGGTACAGTTGGAATGTTCTTACCCGTTGCTTTTATGAGTTTGTTTATCAGGTATTTACATTTCTACAATGATGATATTCCAGAATTATTCAATATGAACTTTTAAATCTTCTTATTTATTTGGAATGCATTGTTTTCTAATTTAGAGGAAGATGTAATGAATTTGGAGTTTGCTAAGTGAACTTTAGTATGAAACAGTTAGATCTAGCTTAGATGCTTACATTAAATGTTGAGGAATCGCAAATGTTGTAATCTGCTGTGGTTTGGGCTGGGTGTATTTTCTGGGCTATACATTCTACACTATGCCGAAGGAAGGAATTAGCAAACCAGTGTTCCTCATACCACCTCAATTACTTTGAATTGCAAGAAGTGCATAACAAAGTTAGATATTGCAATTCTTCAACATTCTTGCAATTATGATAGAAAAATATATCCCCCCTCGGTCCCAAAATGAGTGTCCACTTCTCTAAAACTTTGTTCCGCACGAGCGACCACTTTCCTTTTTTGGTTGGTTATTTATGCATGAATTACAAAAAGAATAGTCCTAAAATGAGTTAGTTAGAAACTTAGAATCCCTTGAGTTTACTATGACGAATACATGAAGCTACAAGAAGAGGAAAGTCCATCCCTGACTAACTATTCTTAGTTTTTAAAAAAAGGGGAAAGTGGACACTCATTTTGGGACGGAGGTATTATTTTTTGTTGTTCAAATGAACTATGTTCTTCACAAAAAATGATATGGTAGATAAAATTAAGAGTTATCTTCCTCTTTTCTGTCTGTTTCGTGTTGGAAACTGGAAATGATGTTTAGTGGAACTTTCTAAGTAACCCGCTGTTTGGCAGTTTCGTTGTTGTCTCACTTTGGATGCATTGATCATCTTTCTTAAATGCTTAGCCGCTTTATTTTAATGATTGGATATTTTTTTCTTAAGATGATTTTGTCTTTACTGATTATAATTAGTCTTTTCAGATTCTCATGGCCAACTTTTTATTTTATTTTATAGCTCTCCTCATACATGGTACCCACTTGCTAGAAAGAAAAAACGCCGGGTTATCTTGCATGTAGGTCCTACAAACAGTGGTAAAACTCATAATGCTCTGAAGCAACTTGAGTCAAGTTCTTCTGGTACGGATACTAGCAATTTTTGTTTTTCCACGAATTTCATATTCTATTGATTTTCATAGTTAAATAGTAATCTGCAGGTGTGTATTGTGGTCCTCTGAGATTGCTGGCATGGGAGGTGGCAAAACGGATGAACAAGGCAAACGTTCCTTGTGATCTAATTACAGGACAAGAAAAAAAGGAAATTGATGGTGCAAAACACAAAGCTGTGACAGTTGAGATGGCCGATGTTGTCTCTAATTACCAATGTGCTGTTATAGATGAAATTCAGGCATGACAAGTATTTTCCTCTAGAATTCTTTCAAATTATATCTAAGCAAACTAATAATTCTTAGATGTTCAAAGTGGTCGTCAACTATGACACTCACTTAGGTTGCAAGTGAGTCAAGTCACTCCCATTAGACCTCGCTTAGTTTGAGTTCTAATAGTTTAAGTATTAATATGTTGAAATTTTAATACTCACATATTCATATTTATCTATTTCAATTCACCTCTCTTGACTCTTCCTAATCAAGTCAACATGAGTTGTGAGCTCGGAGTTTTATGTCAAGCTTAAGCATTTCATTTCATTGACTTGTGAACCCTAGTATTACGTCAAGCTTGAGCTCGGAGTTTTACATCTCGATTGAACCTTAGTATTATCTTTAAATATGAATGTGAATAGGAAAGAAAATGAAACAGCTTTACAACAAATGGTTTACATTTTAGTGCCCAAGTAGTTCTATTGCTCTTGGAATTGGAATTTTCTTGTCCAAGCCATGTAAGGGCTGCACTATCGTTAATATATATATATATATATATATATATATATATATATATGTATATAGGCCTGCCTTGACTTATCTGGCTTCCCAAATTCATTGTCTTTCATGATTGAATGTGTTTTGTTAGAGCTTTTTTCAGTGACTGGTCACTAGTCACCACACCTAGAATATCTGTTAAATTCGAACTGGACTATGGAAGCAATCCTAAACGCTTTATGTCAGATGTCACATCATTCCAATACCACTCTGTTTGGAAAGAGACCTGCCAAGTTTAGTTAGTGCTTCAATACAGTTACATTGATTAGTATATGACTTGTGAAATCAACTGTAGTGCTTACATACTCTTACTGGCCTCTGCTTATGATGTTTAATGATCATATTACAGAATGTTGTCTGTTGTATATTCAGCAAAAATAGATATTCTAGAACAGTAAAGATGTTGCATTTTTACATGTGCTGCCTGATTTTACGATTATCCATCTCCATTTCCTTGCAACTAACCAGTTTGAGTTCTGCTTGCTTAAGGCCTCAGTGTGAACTCCAGAGGTCCAGTCCCCACTTTCCTCTTGATAGCGAGGCTGCCTTATTCTATAGGTTGAATCAGAAAGTTTCAACAAAAACAACCTTTTGAAAGTAACCACTCAAGTAGATTAACTAAATAGAAACCCCGGAGAGTAATAGCCAAGCCAAGCCTACCTAAATTCGACCATTATATAAAATAGGTAGGATTGTGCTACTTTGAGCTTATACAACACTGGATCTAATTTAAGTAAAAGGTTGGCATTTTTATGCAACTAAGAAGCCATTTACCAAACAAATTTGGGGTTGGCTACATGAATCCTTTCTCAAAACTCTTTGGTCTTCTGATTGCATTTCCCTCCGCTCCATCTCATCTTATGCTATATTTTTTATCGCCAAGTCATGCATTGTCATGGTTTTTTTTTTTTTTCCTTTCAATTTACTTCTTTCCATTGAAACTGAATTTTATATCAATGGCTGCCTAGTGCACGAGCCTTCTACAACTATGGGGTTTGGGAAGGGTAGTTTTATACGCTATCTTACCTCTCTTTTCAAAAAGGTACTTTCCCTTACTTGAACCCCTGACCTAAATGTCACAAGGCAACTACTTCACTGTTTTGCCATGGCTAAAGATGTTAAATATTGGTTCTCACCAAGCATTTTGTGTATTTTTAACTATTCTTCTTTAGTTCATCTGAGGTAAGAGTTCTGCTCAACATGATTGAAGGCCATGCCAGGAATGGAGCATACATTAGGAACTGCTCAACCTCATTGTTTGTTTCTTGCATGAAGATGTTTACTTTCTTTATAACACCCTTTTAAATTAAAGAAACCATACTATTTGTTGGAATTGTTGTTGTCAAACCTGTGATTCTTGGAGTTTGAATATTATTATTATTATTTTCTCGAACATGGTTGCCAGGATTATTATTTTCCATTGTTATTGAGGATGTGGTCCTGTATGTATCTTAATGGTGAAATATCATCTCTAGTGTGAAGTAAAAACTTTTCAACTACGTACTTTGTTATCCTTAATTCCTTACTAGAAATATTCAGCTTAAATAGTTCTGTGTAATTATTATTTTCAATTGAAGATAATATTTTGATCTGAATTCTTAAATTATATTTTATCCTCAGATGATTGCGTGTGAGTCAAGAGGATTTTCATTTACACGTGCGCTATTGGGGATTTCTGCTGATGAGCTTCATCTTTGCGGAGATCCTGCTGCTGTCCCTCTAATTAAGCAAATACTTAAAGTCACTGATGATGATATCGAGGTACTGACTTACAACATTTGTGGCAAGCTTGGAAGGGAATGAACTAAAAATTTCATCTCTAGCTTTGTCTAGACTACCGTTTATTTTCTGTTATTTTTCTTGCTATCATTTAACATAAGAAGCATTTGTAGTAACAAAATACATTTCCATTTCTTAGTGAAAAGTTGGAACACAAAATAGCTAGTTCAAAGATGAGTAGAATCCTGATGCTCAAAATTTGTCTCTCCAGTGCTCTTGCCCCAATTTTAAATCTGCTCTACCATTGTTTAAAGTGTTAGATAAATAAGCAATTAAACCGAAATGACAAGTTACCGGTGGGTTGAGTCGCGGACTAGGTCGCTTTCTTTAAAACGTTCGCGGCACTGGTCGGAAATTCTAACATAAAGGATAACCTGTATGCTCACTGCTTTCTGCTGACCGACTAGAAAGCCATATTTAAGAACGCCCTTCCATTAATTGGTTCAGTTTTGAGAATTGAGTTTCAATTCATGTTTTTTTTAGTGATATGTTTTTTATTTATTTAAACTTTTGTATGCCGTGTCATGTCTAGTAGATAAATTACCTCTCTAAATTTTATATCGTTTTGCTTTTCTACTTTAGGTTCAACATTATGAAAGACTTTCGCCACTAGTCCCAATGCAGGAACCTATTGGCTTTTCTACTATGCGAACAGGTGACTGCCTTGTATCTTTTTCACGTAAGAAGATATACAAATTTAAGGTCAGTAATTATTTTAATATTGTTTCTCTTGCGCTCGCTTAACGTTATTTTTTGTGTTCTTTTTTCTTCTTTTAGCCTATATGGTTTTCAGCGGTTTAGCATATAGTCATCATTTCTCTTAAATATTTCTTTGTTCAAAGATGATTTGTGTTGTATATGAGGTCTGGTGATACCTCAATAAGCCTTTTATAACTTGTACAAAAATGGATATTGTTAAAGCTGATGTGGTACTCAAGTCAAGATCTTTCTAAGACTAAGCTTGCTGCTAAACTAAGCCAATAGCCAGGATAATCTGTCACAAACTAACATCTTACTGACACCATAGCATTGGGAATGGATTCAACATACCATTTAATCTGGGATATTGTAGTTCCTCTTTGACCAGATTGTTATGTATTTTGTACATATAAGAGTTGGTAATTGTACATAGACGCAGAGTAAATTATAAGAATGAATCTAAATGATGTGGACTATTTTGTAATTGGTAATTGATTCTGGACATGCTTATTCTCTTGGATGTCTCTCGTCTGCGTGCATAATTAATAAGGACGTTTAGTCTTTTATGGCTAAACAGTTTGAACTATTTATGTTGGATCCAGCAAGAAATTGTATGGGGACAAAATCTGATGAATACAACAGTACAAGTGTACAACAGCCAGGAATCTTAGGATTTTTTGCGATATGTTGCTTGCTTTTAGATGTCTTTGTCCTCTTTTCTATTTATTTATTTTTTAAACCTTCAAATTCAGTCATGAGAAATCTTCCTTTGGTTAATTTTAAAGGCAAGAAAAAGATCTTACCAAGTGAGATGTTAACAGAAAAACTTCTCTTATATCCGTGTTTTTAGTTAAGGACTTCCGACTATAGAAAGGGGATTTGATCCTCAACTTTGTGGATTAGATCCTGAATGCCGAAGCTTCTTTTTTTTTTTTTAATCACTTTTATTTTATTTATTCAATTAATTTGTTAACTTGTTTGAACTCCTGCCAATTTGCCAGCAACATATCGAGAATATAGGAAAGCATCGTTGTTCTGTGGTATACGGTTCACTGCCACCAGAGACTCGCACAAGACAGGTAGGGATATCTTGCTCTTTTTCAAAGTGCATGATTATTATCAGTCTATGCTGGGTTCGTCATTTGATATCTTTAATCCATCCTGCTCCTTTACAAGACATGATGGGTGATGTTTTTAATCCACAACTATTTTGCGCTGCTTGAGATTTTTTGGATTCCCGTGTATTGCAATTATTATTAACAAGGGTTAAACTCATGCTTGGTCTCCCAACTATACACTCATCCATTTTGATCCTCCAACTATTTTTAAAATAACATATGATATCTCAACTAATCTGTTTTATCACCAGTGCCCAAAACCTCAAATTTTGCCCATTTATGCCCAACATTTGTTTTTTTTTTATATATAAAAAAATACTCATTGAAGTCATAACATGTAATTATTTTGGTAGGAGATTAAGGAAACAAGTAAAGATGATATGGGAAAAAATCAAAATTTTGAGACCTAAATGGACACAATTTGAGGTTTTGGGCATCAATGATGAAATCAATTAGTTGAGATATCATTGATGATTTTAAAAATAGTTGGAGGATCTAACTTGATATGAGTGTATAATTGGGAGATTATTTTTGAGTTTAACCCTTCTAATAACTAAAGATTGGTTAACTAATATGTTCATTAGTATTGCAGGCAATGATGTTCAATGATGAAAGCAGTGACTTTGACGTTCTTGTGGCTAGTGATGCCATCGGGATGGGTCTCAATCTTAACATCTCTAGGATCATTTTTTCATGTTTACAAAAATTTGATGGTACAGAATTGCGGAATCTAACTGTATCAGAGATCAAACAAATTGCAGGTACCCTCATTATTCTTGTTTATTTTGTATGTCTCAGAATCCCTATGCTATAAGTTAACATTTTACCCACATAGAATTTAGAGTTTCATTTCATGCTCATCATCACTGGTGTTGCCTTCCGCAGTTGTACAATCTGTTGCTCAAATCTTGCTTTGTGTAAAGGATTTTCAACATCAGGGTTTAGTCTTACTCAAGTAGAACAACTCTAAGAAGAGTAGCTCATACACCGAGGAACACATCTGAAACATAAGATGGCAACATTTTGATGAAATGGGAATAAGAATGGGCTGGTGGTTATTTCATATGCTTGTCACGTTATATTATGTACATAACATAAATAAATGTTATAGTCTGTTTTGCCAATGCTTCCATATTGTAGAAAAAAAAAAAAAAAAGGTATATAATATTTCTTATATTTGATCAAAATGAGAGAACCATTTATACGAGGGTATGAAAGAATTGACAAATATAAGTTGACTAATACATGAAAGGAAATAAGCCTAAACTAAGGTTTAACATAAGGAGGTAGCTTTGGAATTCCTTATATTAGGAATCCCCTAAATTATGGGATCCTTAATATCTCTGCATATATCATCTATAGGTAATTTAATTCGCATAAAAGGTCAGTGGTTATGTATTTTAGGTTCTGATGTTTTGACCTTTGTTGATTCTGTGATGTCTGCTTTTTTCCTGTCCAGAGAAAAGTAAAGATGATGGTTGACTGGTTCTGTTTGTAGGGAGAGCTGGTAGGTATGGATCAAAGTTCCCTGTTGGACAAGTGACTTGTCTGCATGAAGATGACCTGCCTTTGCTTCACAACGCAATGAATTCCCCATCTCCTATTCTAGAGGTCGTTTTGTTGATATTGCCATTGCACAAAAAAGAAAAAAAAAAACCAGTATTCAATATACATAGAATTATAATACAACAATATATGCTGATTGTTTTCTAAAATCAGATGAACTTGTAACCGCAGCGTGCTGGGTTGTTTCCTCCCTTCGATCTCTTGTCAACGTATTCACGTTCACACCCGAGTTTTGGTATTCACCAGATACTTGTAAGTTGATGTTTAGTTGTATAAAAAATCTACCAATTAATGTGCCTTTCTATGTTTTCTTTTTGCCTGCATATATGTATCAACATATCCACTAATGTAGTTGTACAAGCAATCCAAGAAATTGTAAATGTATCTGTGTGGAATGTGTCAGTTTATATTTAGTTATATAAAAAATCTACCAATTAATGTGCATTTCTATGTTTTTTTTGGCTACATATATGTATCTACATATCCACTAATGTAGTTGTAAAAGCAATCCAAGAAACTGTAAATGTATCTGTGTGAAATGTGTCAGTTAATACTTGCATTTTTTGGGCCATGCATGAAATTGAAATATGCATAAACCATAGAAAGTTTGGCGTTTAGGCATGATATGATAATCGTTCAATGGTGTATGGAAAATGTCAGCACAATGTTGTCCTAAACAATTTTAAATTCAGTTAATTTCGTAAAAGTCACAAAGCCACCTGTGTTAGATTTGCCTATGCTTCATTTTGAAATGGAGAATATTAATGATTGTCTGAAAATACCAGACTTTTCTGCATATAGGATCTCCTTGCTGAGACCTAAAATTTTGTTCAAATCCAACTCTCCCTTCTTTACTATGCCTTGGCAACAGTGCTCATTAGCTGATTTTGAAAATTTAACATTTTGTTGAAATCCAACTCTCCCTTCTTTACTATTCCCTGGCAATGGTGCACAATATCTGATTTTCTTTCATTTTTACTGAATGGATACCTAAACCTTTTGTTCTAATTCCTGTGCAGTTGCATTTTATAGAGAATGCTAAGTTGTCAGCAAACTTTTTCATTGCCAATATTGAAAATATGCTGGTAGGTTATATCCTCTCATGCTTTATTTTTCCGCATTCCACATATAAACAATTTTTTTATGGTCACTAGAAGTTTCATTCTCTGTCATCACATTTTCTCCATTTGCATAATTGTATCATCGATAAGTGCTAACATAGTTCTTTGACGCCAGAATATTGCAACTGAAATTGATAAATTGCCCTTGTCATTGCAAGATAAATATCTTTTCTGCATTAGGTAATATCTTTGTCTGTCAATGGAAAATAGAGACATTTTGAATTTGAGGTTTCATTGTAGTTGGGTACTTTGGTTCAGGTTTAGACTTATTGATTGTTGTGGTTTCCAGTCCAGCTGAGATGGAGGATACAATTGCATCGCAGGGTCTTGTTCAGGTATGTTTGATATTAACATCTAAAATATTTGTTTCTCTTAGATGGATAATCATCATGACCTTTTGTATAAGAGAATTAATGTGATTATGATGAACCAGTTTGCAACAACTTATGCGAAGAGAAGGATCGTTCAACTTAGAGAGATATTTACACCTGGAATGCTTAAGGTTCCAGAAACACCAGCGGCCCTCAAGGAGCTTGAATCTATTCACAAGGTCCGAATTTTCTGGTATAAATGAGATTTTTATTTGTGTGTTAGAGTAAGTTCTGCTTCTTACTGATGGAAACTATTTGTTCTCCTAGATTCTTCTTACAAAACTCTACGATCAATCAACGTTTAGCATCTGGTATCGAATTAATTAATTATAGAACTAGACCATCAATCAAGCAAATCACCATAGAAGAAACAATGACTACATCCTAATCCCAAGATTAGGATTAACTACTCATATTTGAAAAAAAGAGTACCAATATATATATATATATATATATAGGGATAGAAAAGAGCATTATTTACAAACTTGATCTAGATGAAGACTCAATATTATTTAACAATGTCTCTGTTCGTCTCTAGAACCATGATGTCGTCTTGTTTTAAGCTCTCTCAAAAATCTCAAATGACTGGAATGAACTTCGAGTGAGTAATTTTATAGCCCTAAAAGTCTATTTGTAACCATAGGAACAGTTACAAGTTGAATTTAGAAATGAGGTTTCTGGTCTGCGTCAGCCCTGCTTGTAAGCTGCATGGTCACGCTTTTCACACTGGTCTAGGGTGCGCGTCTGTCTTGTTGGATGGCATGACCATGTGTGAGCTGCTGAATGTGATTACACAGCCATGCCTTTAGGTTGCATGGTTGTGCAAGGCGGTCTGAAATTTTGAACTCCTGATTCTGAGATTCTTCCTTCAGAACTTGCACTTTGCCCTTTTCAACTATAAATATCAACATTTAAGCAACAAAACAAATAAAATCTAATAGAAAAAAGTGAAACCTTGATACTGTACTGCACGGAACACGGGAACTTAAGGAAAAACGAGGAATGGTTATGCAAATAATGTTTCAAAAAAAAGCACACAGCAGTTAGGGACATGCCATATATGTTGATCTGCTGGAAATTTGGTTTAAATTGAACCCGTGCCCAAACTTTTAAAAAAAAATCTTTCTAGTTTAGGGAAATAAGCATATGATTGTGTCCCCTAGCTAGCTTACTGTAGTAATACCTATATGATTATGATTGCTTTACTTAGTCCCTTGTTACAAAAGACTCGTTTTTCCATAACATAATAAATTGAAAAAGACCAGATGTGAGTAGCCCTTATTTATACTTATCTTTCGCTTTCTTTTTGGTATCATTTACTCTCGATATTTATTTAGCTGAGATAATAGGTTTGTAGTTGATATTTTTAAAGAAATGGAGTGTTTTTTTCCTCGTAAAGTCAAATGAAGTCTCACTGCTAGACTCCAGGACTTCGTAAACCTATCTAAACTGTTTTTATTTTATGCATATTTTAAAATAACAATGGTTTGTAGACAAAAACCAATTTCAGGAGTCAAAAGGTAGAGATATCTAGTGAGACATTTACTCCATATTTGGCATTATTTACAGAGTAATATCGTTTCTGGTATGTTTGTCCTGACATCTTATATTCTTTTATTTACAACTTAAGGTGTTGGATCTCTATGTTTGGTTGGGTTTCCGATTAGAGGACTCGTTTCCAGATCATGAGCTCGCAGCTTCGCAAAAAGCTATTTGTGGGATGTGAGTAATGAACTCTTGCTCGGCTCTTTTTATGATACATTGTTAGTTTTGTAATGAACTTGAAATCATTACACTGTTCGTTTTGAATTGTTAGGTTGATCGAGGAGTTCCTTGAACGACAGGGGATGCATGTGTCTAGGGGAAGAAGAGTACTTAAAATGCTAGATTCGCTCAAAGTTTAAATCCGAGGAGTGAAGCGCTGCTTGTCAATTTGTTACGTGCTCGTTCCTTAATTTTCCTGGATAGCGTTGACATTAAACTTCTTAGGAACTTTTGCTTAACACCGTTTTCATTCATCATGTACATTCTTTATCATTGTATACATAAAGCTAAGTTTTAGGTTATGTTTGGTGGGCATGAATGGAATTGAATGGAATGCCTATTCTAACTTTCTTTTTCTTTTCATGTGTTTGGTAGAACCATGAATGGGTAGAAAGTCCATTACCTAAGGAAAGCTCATTCCACCTTTTCCTTGAATACTCATTCCTTGCAAAAAGGTAGGAAATAGTTATTCTAGGTTACCCTAGAATAAAATTAAATGGTATAAATTACAAAAATATCCTTATCTTCAATTTAGAACTCACATCAAATTATTCTTTCAAATCAAACTTTGGTTTTAATAGCATGAATGTGATGTTAATTTTTTATTATATACTTGCATGATTATTTTTTTTCTTTTTTTGAAAACCAACAACATAGTTTTATTAGATACATACATGATTATTAATTTTAATGCAAATATTATTTATTGTTATGTGTTTAAAAGAGGGTAAACGAGTCAAATCAAATATAAAATTGTCAGGACTAGACTTGACTCGACACTTTTGTACTTGGCTCGAGTTTGACTCATGCTTGAACGAGATTATAAATTAGAACTTAAGCTCGACTCGGTAAAAAATAGTTAAACTTGAGTT
>JAYMTK010001906.1:0-15115 GCA_036897405.1 Pelargonium myrrhifolium | reverse complement strand
ATTTGCCCTACCAATGTTGCCGCTCCTAGTTTTTCATCAAACCCTAACTTCCTTTTGCCTATCCCTTCTATTCCTTCAAACCCTTCTATACAACTTTTTAGTATCAAAGATGTCTCATTTTAGGTCAATATGAGGGGTGTGTTTTTAAAAGGGTTTAATGTATATCAGTTGACTGATATAAAGTTATATCAGTTGCACTAATAAGATAATTATCTCGATCTACGCATGAAGTTAGTTTTGTAGACACCCCGCTACTTACTACAACAACAACAACAAATGTTTTTTGGTTTTTGAAGAAACTTCCAGTATTATCAATCGCTTAAGTCTATAGATAACAAATGAGATAACAGGATGAGCCAAGAAAAGCCAATCCAATCCTCGGGGGCCTGACACTGAATTAGAAGCCCTAAATAAACTATGAGCTACACGGTTTACAAACTGACTAATAAAACGAAACTCAACAAAAATAAATTGAGAAGTCAAATCGAGAATATCCCAAAACTCAACAGAAATAAATTGAAAAGCCAGATCGGCAACAAATGTTGATAGTTCTAATTACAAGAAAAAAAATGATATTGTTGCATGAGGTTCTCTTTGGTCTGACGTCCTCAACTGATTTGCACAAATGGCCACGGGGGTGGAGCCTTTGAACCATCTAAGACGATTAAGTTAGATATATAATCCTAGAAAATTGAAAGACTCTAATGAAGGAAGAAAAGTGTAATTTTGGGGTATTTATTGTTTTTCAAAATGAAAAAAATAAAATCTTGTGATTTTCAAGAATAACTTAGGAATATGTCCCATATTCATTTTTACAGGATGAGCAAATGTTTAGGTGTAAAGGTTTAAGTTAGCCGCATCATAAACTTGCAATTTTTTGCTTAAACGTGGGGAGTAAGATGATCGAGAAAAGTGAAAAGTTATATCCATGGTAGAAGTCATGACTTTTTAATTATAGTCAACATAGTATTAATGTGAGAGATCAATTTCTAGTAACAAAATCTATATTACCATCATACAATTATACAAATATATATCATTCACTTTAAAATCCTTAATACAGTTCATTTCCAACAAGCATAGAAAGAAAGAGTTAGGTCCTTCAATTTTGTATAAACAATTTGATTTGATTCACATCAACTTCCTCAATCTTGCGAACAAATTCAACCTACAACACCAATTAGATCTCAATTAATGAGTATTGTACAACATTCAGCCATTCAATCATTGACATTTTTAAATATCATTTTATCAATACAGTGTATTTGCATATGCAGAGCATCTCAATAAATAAATAAAATAAAAATCTTAACAAAATGATATTTTTGGTGCGGTTCATTACTCAATAAATTTTGAATTTATAATTGCACAACTCGGATTGAAAGTTGAAACAATATTTATTTGAAACTGAATTTGGACATTACACAATTTTCAAATCAGTATGGATAGGAAGGTTAATGGGCCTGACCAGGCCCACTTTCAGCCCAATATGTAAAGCCCAATGGGCTGGGTCGAAGGCGAGATTAAACACGCATCCCTGTTCGTGTGTCGTCCACTCGTCGCAGCGACTCATTAACTACCAATCACCCAGTGCGCAGTGCGCACCCTGTGTACGATACACATCACCACTGACCCGACCTCAACGAGAACTACAGATTAGACACAAAGCTCCATTTCAGCTCTCAAATCTCCGCTCCTCGCTCTCTCTCGCCTCCGTCTCCTTCCAGAATGTTCGCTCGTTTAGCGTCCAAGCGCATTCTCGAGATCCGCCAAGTTTTCCGGCAATCTTCTCAGGTTTTGATTTATCATTTTCTCGGAATCCAAACACCGCCCGATCAGTTATGTAATTCGTTTAATTTTTCTGTAATTTCGTGTTTTTCAGAGTTCTCGATCACTGTCTACTGCTCTAAACTATGTAAGTTTGCTTAATTAGGGCTTCGATTTTTTCGATTTCTGCAAATACATTTATATACATGCGTATTGATTGTGGATTTAGCTTTTAGTGAAATGATTTGGTTAATGTGCAGCATCTTGATAGTCCAGATAACAATCCCGACCTTCCATGGGAGTTCAGTGAAGCCAACAAACCTAAGGTGAGTGTGAAATGTTAGCGTTAGGTTAAAGTGTTTTTGGACATTTCGAATTCTCTGGATGAAGGTACAGAATAAGCGTGTGTGCATTATTATATGTTGCTAGGTTCTGTGATTTCATCATTTTCTATTACATTTCTGTTTTGGGTTGTTGAATGTGTGAGTAATTCACATCGGCTGATTGACTTTCTAGATTGAGAAGCTTTCATGTTTCATGACCTTTTGTTATGTAATTATGATGGAACCGAATGTGCATTAATACAGAGCTTGATGTGCATTTTGTCTTTTCAAATGTGGCATTGGACTTCGCTTTACCTGGATTTTTGAATTTCGAATCGTGGTATACACTATGCAGCTCAATACAAGCCTTGTTATATAGTGGTAGTTCAGTATGTTTGTGTTGGGCTCATACGATGATTGGTTGGTTCTCTAAAAGTTAACTTTTCTCAGTTACAGTGGTGTTGTATGCAATATGCATAATTCAACGCTTGCCTCTTTAATGACATTTCAGGCCAGAGCAAATATAGAGGCTTATTGGATTGAGTGCTTATTTCGTTATTGAAATGCAATTATGGTGGATGTTTTGCGTATTAGATTTTCTACCCAAAATGCCTTGAATAATCATAAAACAATAACATTTACTGATATAAACAACCAGCATATTCCTTGATACAAACTTATGTTTTCTGGTGGGCACATTGTGCTTTACTTAATTCTTCTTGGTGGCCACTACTTTAGTTACTTGTGTATGTTATGGACTCAATTTTGAGGTGTTACCTTTCACATAAAGATAATTCATTTGTAACAACAATCGTTTTGTTTGGCAATTTTAATTGTCTGTTTCTTATTCTTCAAATTTGTGCATGAATAGGTTAAGGAAATATTATCGCACTACCCTTCCAACTACAAGCAATCCGCGGTTATTCCTCTACTAGATCTTGCACAGCAGCAGCACGGAGGATGGCTTCCTGTTTCTGCAATGAATGCAGTATGTTGACACCAATGCATGAATAACTACTTTTGACCTATCTTAATGCATACATCAATATATCTGAGCAACTTCCTGCGTCATTCTCAACTTTTTTTTTTTTTTTTTTTACTGATACACTTGGTATCAAGAACAGTATCAATATGCCTATTTATGCATGATCTTTGATGATGATGTGTGCATGTTGAGCATAATTTGGAAGATTATATCCTTGCCAAAGCAATATGGCTTTTCATTTGATCCTGAGTTTTGTTGATTACTATGTTATATTAAATGTATTACAGTGTGGGAAAAGACTTGCATGTATAACATTCATAAGACCCCTGGCTTGTTCTTGGTTACCTACTAACCACCTATGATTACTATAGTTTCTGACCTTTAAAAGTGGAGTTGATTTCAATTCATAAAAAAATAAGCTTTAAAACTTAAATCATTGAACATTCAAATCGTAATATGATGTGTACTTTCATGAACACTAAAAAGAGAGAGTCACTGCCCATAAGCTTTATTTTGGTTGCCAATGCAGCTGTAGAATCTAGAAAGGTGATGTCATGAAAATGTTCTAATAGTTCTGAGCTTTGAAAAATTAATTTTCGTGTATTAATATCTACGTCGCAATTGCTGATCTTTTAATAGTAACAAAGTATAGGACATACAAAATGAGAGTGCAAGTAACCCTTTAAGCAACTTTTTTGCTCTCTTTTTGCATTCAGTGCTCATTTGTCCAGTCTTGAATTAATTATCATTTGGTGGAAGAGATATCAGTGTAGTGTAGCTGAAACCATGCATGTGACAGTGCTTTATCATTCTAGACTGTACTGTTGCATGCATGTTGGACAATAAAGCCATGAAATTGTTTCAATATTCCATGCATTCCTCATATATCAATAAGCTGATGCTCATCTGTAGTTTGTGTCCACTGTTGACTCATATCTCTATTGTGGTTATTTGAAATGGCTGAAAAATATATTACGTGCATGCAGCTAGTCACTTCTTTAACTATTATTGTAGACCCTTGCATGCATGTTAGACAGAATAGCTAACAATTTGTTTGTGGATTTATTACATTTGGTATTACCCGTTGGTGCTTTTGCTATGCCATCCTATGTATATGGCTAAAACTCTGCTTGATAATGAAGTATTGTTCTTTCTGTTTGGATAATTACAGTTTCTTTTGATATTTGCAACATTAACTATTGAGGGGGAAAATAGAAATAGTGATTATAGAAATCAAATGTGTTATACCTTAAAATAAAAAGGTTAAAAAGAACAAGAAAAAGTATTGGTATTCCTGGTTGGGATGGAGTGTGAGTGAGTATTGTTTTGTACTTAAATACTTGAATTGTGATCCAGGTGGCTAAGGTTATAGAAGTTGCTCCTATACGAGTATATGAGGTTGCCACATTTTACTCGATGTTCAATCGAACAAAGGTGAGTAAAACTACTTTGCTAAAGTTTTATCCTACCCTTGTGTATAAAGAACAGGAAAAAAGAAAAAAGATATGCAAGTAGCATTTACCTATATGCACATGGTTTTGCTTTCAGGTGGGTAAGTACCACTTACTGGTTTGTGGCACGTCGCCTTGCATGATACGTGGGTCACGAGACATTGAGGCTGCTTTACTGAAACACTTGGGAGTGAAGCGCAATGGTAACTTTTTCTGTTTTTATTGTTTGTGTTCACAGCTGATGCGTCGTGACTTTTGATTTAACATTTATCTATCCATGGGTCAATGTGCAGAAGTAACCAAGGATGGGTTTTTCTCTGTTGGGGAGATGGAATGCATGGTGAGTTGTTGCCCACGTGTTTATTTTTCATCTACTAATCTGAAATTGCATCATTTGGTCGATCTCTGGCACAACAACTACTACTAAAGTTGTGATCATAGTGATCAGTGGGAAAACAAACTGGCTAGTGATATAGGAACATCACTACGACTAAAGTTAAAGAGAATTCTTAAGTTTTACCAGATGTTTTGTGCCATTATGATTTGATTTGAGACATTGTGCAATTAAGTTTTTTGAATAATTGTAGGGATGTTGTGTGAATGCTCCCATGATAACAGTGGCTGATTACTCCAACGGTTCTGAAGGGTACACTTACAATTACTACGTAAGTCCAAGAAAATCCTTGTAGTTTCATTTTCGTAATACATCCTCATTATTGCACGAGCTTTTTGAATCCTATGTGTATAAATCCCGAACTATAGTTTTTCTTAATTAATCAATGGTTCAACTGTGAAGTAAAATATTATGACGTGTGTATCTATGGAATAGTCGCATCAAGGCGAATTCTCCCTAGATGCATTTAGTCATTTGACTTCCAGATCTATCCCGAATAGTATGGATTGTGCTAAGATTCAAGATTGAAAACAAACTTTTTCTTCGAGAAACTATTTTTCTTTACCTTCGGGTAAGAATTTGCGACAACTTGTCTTATTCATTTATTGTCCAATACAGGAAGATGTTACTCCAGAGGGAGTAGTTGAGATAGTCGAGAAGTTAAGAAAGGGAGAGAAGCCTCCGGTAATCATTGAATCCGAATTATTTTTCTTTCAACGATCATTGCTCTGAGTTCTAAGTTCCGTACTCTATTTTTCAGCATGGCACCCAAAATCCACGACGAATCATGAGCGGCCCAGAAGGCGGGAATACAACTTTGCTAAGCGACCCGAAGCCTCCTCCATGTCGGGATCTTGATGCCTGCTAAGGTTACCATAAATATTGTCTCAATAGCGCAAAGCGATGAAGTTGATGTGCACTTGAGACTCCGACTGAAACTCCGAAAAGCCCAAACATTTGTTTGTATTTCGCTGCCAGTATGGTTTCTGGCGGATAGTTTAGTATCATAAAATCCATATTGTTTTCAGCTATATGGAGATGTTTTTGTAATCGTTGCGATGCGTCTTCTTCCTGTTAATTTGTTGAGAGTGAAATGCTTCTCTCAGAATTTTACATACTCGGTGATTTCCAAGCTTTACATATTAACAAAACACAAACAGCTCAGAATATGTAGTCGTCTTGTCTCGTCTTTATTATACCTCTCAAATTGGGCCTATGTATCGTCAGGTGTGATCTATATTAGAGCCTATCTGCGCACTTAGAACAATCTCTCTATTTGAAACTCAGATTTGCACTTGGGCTATGTATAAAAGAGGTAACTTACTGACACCCCGCGGGCCAAGTGGTAAGTAAGTGCATCAATTAGGCACCGTTATGACTCGAGTTCGAGTCACCGTGGGGACATGTTGGTATTGAGTTGGGGTTAAATGGGGTAGGAATAGAAATATTATGTAACGTAAAAAGAAGAGGTAACTTGGCCGGCATAGAATAATTCAAAACCGATATGAGAGGAGTTCTTGATCAAATTGAATTTAAGTTAGATTGGTATCTAGATGCACGTTTAAATTTAAATTGCCAGTTCTACCACTAGACAATACGAACGGGCTTTAATTGGGCCAATTCGAATGGGTAAATCGTGAATGTGTTGCTTACTGATATACCTAGCAATACGGGTCTAGAATCTAATGTAGGCAAAAGCCTCCTGCATTATTAATTAGAAATTTTTATTGGCTTTAACTTGAAAGTGCCCAAATAGTAAGAACTAACAAAATAAGAATTACTTCATTTGTCTCAAAATTGTTCAAAAATAAGTGCCCTCTTTCATTATATACTTTAGATACCACATTAAAATTGTTCAAAAATAAGTGCCCCCTTTCTTTATATTCTTTAGACACCACATTAAAATTTCAGTAGTGTAGCGACTTGTTGAATACTGATTTCTTCTAATGAGGTGCACAACCACATCAAGGAGTCTATACGCCGATAAAAATCAAGATCAACGAATCATCCCGCTCCCATAAACTTATTGGAGTATACAGGAAATTCAATAAAGTGCGTCTCCATAGGCTTGGCTATAATTTTTTGCTCATACTCTTTATTCTCTTCATTAAATTTTCTAGTTAAAGAATACTTGGAAAGAACGAGACAAAAGCCAAATTCAATGGAGAGCCCTCCAAGAAGAACAAAATATAAATGCTCAAAACCTAGTTCATCAAGACTTAGCATGAATATCTTGTATAAAAAAACATATTGTTCCCATTGGTTGGCTTAATCTTCTCTTAAGGTCTATATCATCACAAAAACCATCAACTTTTGTCCATCCAATAATGATTCAAGAAAAGAAAAAAACAAAGAAAAGCAAGTCAAAAATAGCTTTTTGGTAACACTAGACAAAACCCAAGCACCACCAACCATGTAAAAAAAGTAGGGCACTAACAATCAAATATCAATTAAACAACTTTCAATCAATCAACCAACCAACCAACTATTATCCATTCTACCTCTCCATTTCATTTGATATCTTCTTCAAATACATCATCACCTAATTGCAAAATATAATTATATATATATATATATATATTTACTCATCAATCCCCTTTTACAAGGGCCCCACACCCCACTAGTACCAAAAATTAGAGCCCTCCACTACAAAAGTGCTTCCTCCCATCATTTTCCACTTCCCCACAATTGACACAAAAAAGAAAAGCATTTCAAAAGAAGGCTTTGACAAATGACAATCCCTCCCCCTTTTGAATATTAGCCATACCATAAAGGGCTTTATGGTATTTTCATAGGCATTGACATCAAAACCTGTTTGGATAAAAAAGCTTAAAATAAAAGGAGAAAAGCTAGGGACTGTGGTGTCTGAGTTCGATTGCATATTTGAAAGAGAGCCAACCCAACCAATTTCAATGGAGTCTGTGGGACCTAAGAGAGCATTAGGTGAGTTTTTTTTTTCTTTTCAGACGGGGACCAGAGGAAGGATGGATTACCGGGTAATAGGACTAAGATGGAGGGCTGTTCTCGGGCTTGACGATGGTCGAGGGGTCCGGTGGTTGCGTGTGGTAGATAGCCGTGGCCAAGGAAATGGGCATGATGCATAGCGCCTTTGATTGAAGGAACTGCATCGCCGCCCCGACATTTTCTTCCATGAGCTTAGCTACTTGTCTTTCTGTGCCGTCGTTCGACCACTTCTCCCATGCTGGTTGGGCCCGTCCACCTTCGCCGCCTTCGTCCTGATATCGGTATGAAGAAAATGAGAATTGCATGTACAAAGGAAAACGAGCAAATAGCGCTACGAAGACATGATCTTCGGGGTTGATTAATACCTCAACAGATGATAGTGGGATATCAGTCACAAGTGGTGCCACAGCACCAGCTCCACCCAATCTGCTCATGCTTAAAACCTAATACATTAATACAAAGAACGTGAATAAAAGCTAAAAAATGGATGAATTCATAGTTCATAGTAGAGCTGGCAACTAAGACTAGAGCCAGAGCCAGCATCTAGACCTGATCCAATTTCGGGTTGGGTTAGCCAAAACCGCAACCTGCACAACTTGCAGGTCGGAATCGGTTTTTTCAACCCAAATTGCCAACTCTAGTTTATAGTAGAGGAGCTATTCATTTTGGATTCCCTAACACGATAAGATAGAACTCAATGACCAGAAACTGTCAATGATGTAATCATGATAAAAAAAGTAATGCAGCTCACCTTAACAAACTATTAACCAAACTTTATGTCCTCCCAAGATATCAAGGGGCAGAGAAATATGATGAGTATGACGATATACTTTTTGAAAAAAATACAAAACGATAATGAAAATTAGAAATACTACGATGACATCATGATATGGAAGTGCACCTTTGACAAATAGGGTGTTTGTCAGTACAACTTTTGGCAGAACATAGTGCGCCAATGGATCCTTGATTTAATGCAAATGGGAAATGGTAAAGACAACTCAAGGGGAAGCTAACATATAATAGTTCCTCTAAGCACTTTGAACAAGGATAGATAAAAATAAAATAAATAATAATAATAATGACTCTTTTTGCCTTTCAATTATAAAGATTTGTCAAAACTAAGGTAAGCTAGTATGGAATCTGCAATACCTTTACTTGAAGCCTTAGGAACTTCACATAATCCACAATTTCATCAAGCATGGCAGCTCTATCTGACTGTAGAAACAGAATTATGTCATAATCAAAAGGAAGAAATTGAGCACCATGCTTACGGAGTCAACTAAGATAAAGTAACTTTACATAATGTATACTTTAGTGCACAGTCTCAAGCAACATAATTTCATAATGTTTAATTTTCTGCAAAATTATTCGATCGATCATTAGATTTTGAGTAAAACAGAAATGTTCCATTTTGTTTTTCGGGGAAACATAAGGCTTGAAAGCCACAAAACACGTGAACTGCATTCATGTAGAAGAGTAACGAACTAGTTCTGTCAAACTACCCACCAGGTTTTTCTACACTTAACAAACATCGGTAGTCGATCCAGAGCCCAGCTTAGGCAGAGAAACAAATGCCTGTAGTCAAACTCTGTTTCTTGGACACATCTAATAGTTTCAACTCAACCAGGCTCATTAAATTTGTATTCAAGATAACACAATAACCTAATGCAATTTTTTACCCTCAAGATCTGATAGTCAGGATAGCACTCACTCTCTACATATAGATAAAATATAAATTGCAATCGATGTACGTGTGTTGTTACTGTACTATTTCCAGTTTCTTTCATTAGCATAACCTTTTATTCACTACTACAAGTCAATAGTACTTCTTCCTGACATGCAATTTTTAAAAGAGGGTTAAAAGAATGCAAAACATATTTACAAAATATTGCTTGGTCACAAAAAGTTCTAGATTATAAAACTAACTAAGTTCTTATTTGCGAGATATACCAAAAAAAAAAATTAGAAAACAGCAGCTAAAAACCAGTCTGTATAGTTCACTTGTCTAACAAGCTTTCTTTTTTGGTAGTTTAGTGACCAAAGATTTTAACAAGAACCTAGTTTCGCCACGAAACCTATGCAGTCAAGTTGGAATCTTAACTTGGTACATAAACTCCAGAATCCACTCATATTACAAACTAATAAACAACTACTTTATCATTCATCATCACCAAACTTGCAAATTCTATCAGCTTGGTCCAAGGATATCGAACCCTTAACACTTGCAAAATATAAAACTAGTTTCAGGAGAAAAAGTCCACATATTTGATGACTTCACATGCATAAAGCTATCGCTGAAGTTTGAATTAAGAAAAAGAAGGGGCGTGTGTAGATAAAACTAACCTTGTTAACGCTAGGAACAAGTTCCTGCAATGCCCTAATTCTTTCTGCTATTCTTTCTCTGCGCAGCTGTGCGAAAAGAAGGAAATGAAGGGTGATTGTACATTAACAATGAGTGAATAAGGAATTTAAATTAAATTAAAGAAATATATCGCTTCAATACTACATGATTCTAGTATTGAACAAAGATTTTTGCCTTTCCATATAATACCAAAGTACTAGATTCTGATTCTCACTCTAACATATGCATTTAAAGGAAAATAAGCTACAAAAACACTAAAGTTTGCTTCTGAATTTTTTAATTGAATGATATCAAACGGAACTTCCTAAAACTGTAGCCCATAACAAATGAATTTCAATTTGTTATTATCTTTTCAATTCACATATCAAGTAATAAAAACTGCTTTCCTCCATATATTCCAGCAAGTGTTTTCTTCAGTATTGCTTACCCGCTCAGCGATGCTGTGGGGATCTGTGGCCTGACCTCGTCTTGCCCGCACCCTTGGGCGCATTGTTGGTGGGTGTGGCCCTGCAGCCATGGTATTGGACATTGGTTGACCATGGAAAACCTGGAAAAATGGCAGTTTCTATCACCTAGGAGAAATTACTAGAAATGTGCCATAAAAATATATCAACTTAGCAGATGCATCACATGGTAGCATTAGTATAACTCAATAATTTAGATGCCATACTATATGATTCTAAGAGAAATCCATCTGGATAGTAAATTTGGAGAGACAAAAAGTTCTGCAGTGCTTGTTAAAACATGTAAATAATCCATTACAGTGAAAGAATGTTTGAATGCTATTGTGCAACTCAGTAACCATGAAGCCTCTCACCGGCAGACTCCGTTTCATCTCTCAAATTAGTTCTAATAATCTCTTAAAGACGCTGCAAGAACCACACCATGTATTGTTTGCACACTCCGTACTTTAACTTTGTATAAATGGAGATCGACTCTTCACTCACTAACAAGGTGAACCAAGTTAGGTAGATTAAAGATTTCAAGTGTTCACAACCAGGCCTCACAAGAATTACTCAAGATTTTCACACATTTTTAACAAAGTGAAAAAGATTGGACATTATTCTGAAGATGAAGACAATAAGGTTATTAATCAGATCTTTAATAACTAATATTAACCAAACTAGAAAGCACAGAAATGCAAGACACTCTAGAAACTTGTCCTAATTATATTATGTTTTGAAAATATAAAATAATTAAATTTCTTCTTCTTTTTGTTTACAATCATCTAAGTTGAGAAAATTGAATTGCTTCGTGCTTCCTTTTTTTTTCTTCCTACTTTGTTGTTAAATATAATTACAAAAACTATAACATCATATAATTATGCATTTCGAAAATGGTTAATCTATGTGTCTTTGTCGTGTCCTGTATCAAAAAAATCAATGTGTACATACTTTTCCACATGCTTGTGTATTTTCTTGTTGTCCTTAGTATAATTGAGATCATCCCTGACAATTCTCATTTGTGAAACATTCCACCAAGTCCTCTTTGTACTCATTTACTTGTCAGATAGAAAAACACAGAATCTGGTCACTCACACTCATACCAAACCAAAAAATAATTACAGATTGTCCTGTTTTCTATAGTCTCTACTCAGCTATCAGACAAAAGAGGAGAACCAGCAGACAAATCTATCCCCATCAGTTCTCTTACATCGGCAAACCCTCAAAATATTTCAAAAATGCACAAATAAACATTAAAATTTGATCTCTATCAACATCTAAGATCATCTAACAATAAACATCAATGCAAATGCTCTGTTTGGCTGCCGGGAAAAATGAAGGAAAGAAAAATGCATTAAAAAAAAAAATCCAGAGTTCAAAATTCCACTTCACCAAACGGAGAAAGAAAATAAAAGCTCCAATGGACTGAAGTTCTCGCCTATTTTCAATTAGGCTTTCCAGATATTAAAACCGAAACAAAAGATCAGATAATCAGAAAGATAATTTTCTTCCCTGTTCCTTTATTTTCCGACCAGCCAAACACACAAACAAACCTAAAGGAAAATCGAAATCTCGTTCTGAATCACAAACGAACTTACATTTTTCACAGAAGAACCTCTGCCGTCAACGTCAAAGCGCTTGCTGCTCCCGGACGCCTCCTCGGGCTTCAGAAACCCTCCCTTCCCCTGCTCCAAGCTCAACCCTAGGGGGAAAACCGAGCCGTGAAAGCCTCCACCTCCGTGACCACCACCGCCACCTAGAGACGGAAGGTGAGCACCACCGTCGCCGGAGCTGAGCTGGAGCATCATAGGAGAGCCGGCGGCGGCTGCAGCAGCGGACAAACCTCCATCAGTTCCCGGCAATCCGGTGTCCGACGAAGCAAAGCTCGGGAGGCCGAGAATTTGCTCGAAGAAGTCCTCGTTCGGGGCGTCGGGAGGATTATTGGCCATGGTTTGGGGCTTGGACGAACCGAGTCAAGGCGAGTCGAGTTACTGAGTTACAGGCCTCAAGGAACATCAAATGCTAGAGAGATTGGTTCAGTTTCAGTACAAGAACTGTCTCTTTCTCTCTCTATCTCTCTGGTTTGTGGTTTCGATTTTCTGGTGACAGTGCACAGAGGAGAGAGAAAGTGAGGAGAGAGTGAGACAGAGAAGAGAAAGGAACTAAAAATGAAGGTGGCTTTATTCTGGTTAAAAATGGCGCCCTTTGTCTAAAAGGAGCTGCTTTTCGTCGTTATTACATTTGTGCCCTCATTTCCTGTTTTTTACTTTTTGGGGCTTGGTCTAGGCTAGGGACAACTATACGGCGTCGTTTTTAAGCAAATAGCAACGTGGGCCAAGTTTGATCGTAGTAACTTGTGTTCGCCTGAAAAGAAAAAAATAAAGTACTCATTTGGTCTCTACTATTAAAAATAGATCAAAATGGTGGATGTACTTCAAAATGATACAAAATGGTCTCTGCAGTATCTAAAAATGAACCTAAATGGTTGCTGCCGTCCAATTTCGTTAAAAATCGACGTTAAGTGGACTACGTGACATTTTTTTTTCCATTTTTCAATTTTTTTAAATTCAACAAATATCCACCTCAACCCCCACCTCACTTCCACCTTCTTCTTCCTCTCTTTCCCACAACTACAACAACACTCAAACTCTAAACCATCCACCTTCTTCTTCCTCACTCTCATATTCTCCAGTAACTCCAGCTCACTCACTACCGACTCTAGCACGTCGCCGCCGCGCGACTCCGTCTCCTCTAGCGCGAACGCCGCCGTTGCAGGAGAATGAAGTACTTGCTGCCGACCTGGAGCTCGTCGTGCTCCGACAAGTGTTGCGGGATAAGGAAGTGCTTGCAATGGTGAGCTTGATGGTTCTGGCAACCAGCGACGAGTTCTCCGACGGGAGCTGATTTGATGAAAACACCATAGAATGAAGTGGAAATTTAGGAATTTGATACCCATTTTGGGAATTCTTAGCTCATAATAATGGATATTAGAGCAAACTCAGTTTGAAATATTGGATCTTTGGTTAATTTTTGAGTTCAAAATGTGAATTTGAGGGTTAAATCTAAAAACTCAAATTGAGAGATTAGGGTTTTGATTGAAGATTTGATTGATTTTTAAGGTTGAAATGTGAATTTGGAGTAGAAATTGAAGAAGCTCATAATAAAATATTGAAACTTTGATGAGAGTGAGAAAGAAGAAGGTGGAAGGTTTAGAGTTTAGGTGGTGTTGTGGTTGTGGAAGAGAGAAGAAGAAGAAGGTTGAGGTGAGGTGGAGGTGACGGCGAGTGGGGTTGACTTGGCAATTTTTAACATTAAAAAAATAAAAATGGAATAAAATTGCCACGTAGAACACTTAATGTCCATTTTCGACGAAATTATACGACATGAACCATTTCGATCCATTTTTAGATAGTGTAGGGACAATTTTGTATTATTTAAAAGTACAAAAAGTATTTTTGGTCCATTTTTTAATAATACATGGACCAAATGAGTACTTTATCTATAAAAAAAAATACAATTTTAGGATAAGTCTATACGGATTGGTAAAGAAAACACATGCTTTTATCGAACAAATTTTCATATATATAGTTTACTGTGTTCTGTCACTTGGTAAAAAAAGAGTAGGCCGAAATTGTTAGTTTAGGTCATTTGAAAGTGCTCACAGGTGGATCTAACAAATCAGGTCGCGGATTTATAGATGGTCAAGCTTAAAAAAGCACGTCATCGTATTATGCAAAAAAATTCTGGTCGCATCTTTGTTTATTAAGAGACGAGATAAGTTAAAATTGACAAAAACAAAAATTGTTTGATAAAAACAGGTGCAAGTTTTTTTTTTTTGTTTTTCTAAATTATTCAATTTTGTAGCCCCCACTATCAAGTATACAAACGCATTTGAATTCCGTATTTTATAGGATCTAATCATACAAAATAAACTCGTTAATTCTCAATTTGAATGGTTTGAATAGTTTCTCACTACACCCGCACATTTTGTTTAGAGGAGTTGCAAGTGTTGTATACTGTTTTGAAATTTGAACTTTACAAACATGACCATTTTTGGATTAGCATAAGCATAAGGGATAAATACAGTAAACACCCTTAAATTATCGGCTTTTTCATTTTGCACTCATAAATTTTGGTCTGAAACTTTTAGCACATATGAAGTAGCAAAAGATATTTTTGTCAGTTAAATGTAACATTAGCAGTGAAAATGACCCAAATGCCTTCACTTTATTTTAAAATACCAAAAATTATAATAATATTCAATAAAACAAATAAATAATAAAAATATATCATCTTCCTCACTTCCCAATCTCAACCCTCATTCTCAAATCTCTCACCCACTTCTCAAATACCTCTCCCATATCTCAAATCTTATCTCACCTCACTCTAGATCTCGCTGGAGAATAAACCTTGTTGAAGCCGCCGA
>JAYMTK010001905.1:0-15116 GCA_036897405.1 Pelargonium myrrhifolium | reverse complement strand
AAAGGAATATACATATATATATATATATATATAGGGTATATTTGTAATTTCATATAATTTTAAGTGATGTGGACTTAATGACGTGACGATTTCTGCAGAAGTGGCAGTGCCATGGTGTCTTTTTTTGCTGACGTGGAAGCGAAACCTACTGCAGCAGGTCATTTGGACCAAACCCAAAAAAATTTATAAGTCCAGGGACGTTTTAAAAAAAAATAAAAACCCGAGAGCTAAATGCAAAATGGAACTAAGTCCAGGTGCTACAGGTGCTATTTACCCTATAAAATAATATAATATTAAGAAGCTTGTATTTTATATGTGTATCGTCCTATATTAAAGTTAAGTGTACGAACAATTGGTCCACCTAATCATGAAGACGACCTTTTACAACATATAAGTATCAAGGATAAAAATGAGTCTGATCAATATCTCAGATGAAACTACTAATAGTAGGTTGATCTAATCAACCACACACACGCGCGCGCGCGCGCGCGTATGTGTGAAAGGTCGATGTATATCGAATTTTGGGTCAACCACACGATACATTCTAGTCTTGATGTTCCACGACTATTGTTACTAAACCTTTTTTATCCACAACAATTTCTTTCTACAAATTATTTTTGAAAGTTCACAACACTAAAGTGTATAAAAGTAAACTTATGTTCATCACTTATTTAATATGGAAAGTGTAGGAGGTTGGCAACTTTGGTGAGAATCTCAAACGTGATAGCTCCGACAAAAAAGTAATGTCTATAAGTTGCTCAACAATCAAATATCAATGAAGGTGACGCAGTTGGTTAACACATGTTACGTGAGTGGGACGAGGTATCAGCTTCGATCCTCATGCAACACACATTTGGGGAAATGTGAAATCCTTAACATGTGAACAAATCTCGAATGATGATTAGTCTGTGTGTGGTCAAATGACTTAAAGATGTCAATTGTCAAAGTACGAGTCCGCCCTGAAACCCCATAGTTTAGACCCAAAAAAATATCATTGGGTTGCTTTCGTCTTCAGACGTTCCTACGTGGCAGTGACTGTAGGAGGTAAGTAGAGCAACCAAACAAGGTCTTAACTCTCAAATCTTAAGTCTTTTTGTAACAAGGGTTAATTGGAGAAGTAACTAAACTTGGGAGCTAACAATGAGAATAAATATAAAATAAGGGGTCGAAATGGAAATTTGAGTTTGGTTAGGGTTCTAGGAGATCATATAAAAAGGAAGCTTCTTTATTTTTATCATCACACAAATACATATAAAAATATTTATCTCCTCTCCCGATCGTTCTTTGTAGCGTTTACAGAGCTTCACAGCCTCATCTGTTGCTCCGGGAAGCGATTCGCTACTCGTTCGTAAGGTTTTTTATCTTTTATTTTCATTAATTTGTTACTATTTATATAGATTTTGTGTTGGTTTTTTTATATGAATTGATGATTCGATCATCACCTAGAGATCGATAATTCTGGAAATGGGTTGATATTTTTCTCTCTTCAGTTGTTTGATATAGCTTGATGATTGATTTATTGTGCTGAATTTGTATATTTTGTTCTTAGATTCATTAGTCGTGCTTAATTTTATTCGATTACTGATGTTTAATTTCTTGGGTTATTGGGTCATTGATATGTGCCCTAATTGACGTGATTAGTTGGATCTTAGTAGATTCTGTAGCCAAAATTAGTAATTGAGAATTGTTGATAAATTCTCAATTTTCAGTCTTGCATGAAGCAAGTTGTGCCCTAGTTGATGTGATTAGGTGGATCTTAGTATGTTACGTAGCCAAAATCTGTTGTTCATTATGGTGTCATGATCAAAATTGGAGATAGGGATTGTTGAATTTCTGTCTTAAATATGTTGATGGCATGATTCACTGATGAATTTCTGATTGGATAAGCTAAAACAGTTTAATTTCTCTTTGAATTTATATTTTGGTTGTGTTTTTCTTATCTGGTATTGATTGCATTTCAGGAAGACTGTAACATATGTTTTTCCTGTTATGTTATTGTTTTGAGTGTATATTGAGGTTTTTGTTATTTTATGAATGGTTATTTGAATACAACGACGAGTGTTCTTGATGGAACATTGAAGGCATAAATGCTTCTAAAACATTGGTCATTGAAAACAGTTATAGGCGTTGGCGCGTTGCCATCTTTGTTGAAAGTTAAAAGCACGAATTGATAATATCATATAAACAAGTAACTTATGGTTGATTATCAAGTTTATTGTATTTGATATATTATAAAATTCTTCAACTCTTGGATTGAAGAGTGGTCTTTACTCTTTACTCTTATTTTCACTTGTTGCCAAATACGGCTCTGTAGGATTCAGATACTTTTTATTGTTATGAATGAGTCTTCTGATAGATTGTATCATCTATGTTGTAGCACTTGTGCTCTTTTTATACTGCTTTTCTCATTCCTTTCTGTTATGAGTTCATATTTATGTAGTTTACTGGTAAGTTGTTGCTGTTACAGGCACTACTTGCAACATCTCACAATGGCAGATGCTCATGAAACCGACAAGAACATTGAGATATGGAAGATCAAGAAGTTGATCAAAGCTCTTGAAGCTGCTAGAGGCAATGGTACCAGCATGATTTCTCTTATCATGCCACCGCGTGATCAAGTATCTCGTGTTACCAAGATGTTGGGAGATGAATTCGGAACTGCTTCGAATATTAAGAGTAGGGTCAATCGTCAATCTGTGTTGGGCGCTATTACATCTGCTCAGCAGCGACTTAAGCTTTACAACAAAGTTCCACCCAACGGGCTGGTGCTTTACACGGGGACAATTGTGACTGACGATGGCAAGGAAAAGAAGGTGACAATTGATTTTGAGCCTTTCAGGCCCATTAATGCATCACTCTACCTCTGTGACAACAAGTTCCACACCGAAGCTCTGAATGAACTTTTGGAATCCGATGACAAGTTCGGTTTCATTGTTATGGATGGTAACGGAACCCTGTTTGGGACATTGAGTGGTAACACCCGAGAGGTGCTTCACAAATTTAGTGTTGACCTCCCAAAGAAACACGGAAGAGGAGGTCAGTCAGCTCTTCGGTTTGCTCGTCTTCGTATGGAGAAGCGCCACAACTATGTTCGGAAGACAGCTGAGCTCGCCACTCAGTTCTACATCAATGCCGCCACGAGTCAGCCCAATGTTTCAGGACTGATATTGGCTGGATCAGCCGACTTCAAAACCGAGCTCAGTCAGTCCGATATGTTTGACCCACGTCTCCAGGCTAAGATACTGAACGTTGTAGATGTTTCATATGGAGGCGAGAACGGTTTCAATCAAGCTATTGAACTGTCATCTGAGATCCTATCCAATGTGAAGTTTATTCAGGAGAAGCGATTGATCGGCAAATACTTTGAGGAGATAAGTCAGGATACCGGAAAGTATGTTTTTGGTGTTGAAGACACTCTGAAAGCTCTGGAGATGGGTGCTGTTGAGATACTCATTGTGTGGGAAAACCTGGACCTTACTCGTTACACATTGAAAAACGTTGCTACAGGTGAGATAATCATAAGTCACTTCAACAAGGAGCAAGAGACCAATCAAAGCAACTTTCGGGATGCAGCCACTGCAGCTGAATTGGAGGTTCAGGAGAAAATGTCTTTGCTCGAGTGGTTTGCTAACGAGTACAAGCAATTTGGCTGCACTCTCGAGTTTGTCACCAACAAATCGCAAGAGGGCTCTCAGTTCTGCAGGGGTTTTGGCGGGATCGGAGGGATACTCCGTTACCAGCTCGACATGAGGACCTTTGACGATCTTTCTGACGGAGAATATAATGATGATGATTCTGAATAGCAATCAATCAACTCTCCTACGAGCCTGGTGCAGGAGAATGGTCTAAAAGGCCTGCACCAGTGCTGCGCGAGCTGTCGCGCGTCCTGCTCCTGCCGCTGCCACGCGACAATGCTCGAAAACCTTAACAAAGTCTCAAGGTTCGTTAAAACTAGTTCTTTTTTGACATAGTAGTACTTACATTATTGGCGTGCTTTTATGATTTATCTGATCAACAATTCATGTTTTTTGTCTTCATTTTTGTTGAAGGCAAACTGGTTCCAACCTCACTATGGGATTTTCCGATGGAGCAGTTGGATTAATTCACCCAAAAGAAAACTAGAGCAACGACCGCATCCTTTGCTCGGAGGTAAACAACTGAAGCCACTTTCATTGGTGCATCAGCTATAAAGTTGCATCAACGAATGGGAATCTCCTAGACTCAGTTTCTGCTTGCGGAAAACTACTATCTACTACACTACTTGAATAAGTTTTATCGTATTTATGAACTGCTATGTGTTATCGTGCTACTCTACTATTAGTCTTTTGAATCTATTTCCCGTTGTGAAAACTTACTGGTTTGTGGAATCTTCCTGGTATTTATCGACCATGGAGTATTATTAATAAATGATTGCTATTAGTTGGAAAGTTGCAAGATTTTTCTTCCTTGATTTTTGTAAAGGATATGGTATCCTTCTGTTGCACCCATTTGATACCAAATTATTAGAGCCAACAATTTCCCGAAATCCGGATATGGCCTCTTTCTCTTGCATGATTATCGCAGGTTTGTGACCGGGACAAACTATTAGTTGACACTCTGAATCTGACCTGCATTTTTTTGGGGGTTCGGATTAGGTTTGTTCCAACCCACAAAACCATGCATTTTCTATGTAAACATTGGCAATGTGGCACGAAATATGCACTTCTTGCGTGTTGGGTTTTAGTCTTGAATTCGAAAAAAACCCGACCCGGACTTGAATTGCTGGTTCCACCAATCATATTTGCTATTTCAAGTCAAAAATTATATTGCACCAAAGATTTGGAGTCTATGATGATGGATCTTTATTTTGCTTATTGGCTCTTTTCCATGTTGTTTTGGTGGATTGATGGTTTGAGTTATAGCATGGAATATTTGGATTTGGACCTTTTGAGATAAAACATTTTATTTTATTCTTGTCACACTTTATGTGAAAAATCAATTATGTCTCTCCATTATTAAACTACATGGAATTTAATATGACGAGTGTGGCTAGTATGTGACACCGACATGAGTAATGTTGTACCAATATGTTCTAAATACTGTACAAAATATTTTGTTAGAAGGGAATGACTAATGTGAAATCAAATTATTCTATTAACGACTTGATTCCTCTTAATGTATACATCAAATATTACAAATTGAACACAATCAATTTTTAAAGTGGGTCGAGCAAACTCATGCGTTTTAGTTTTAACCCATGATCTTGAAATTCGATTTAATACCTGCAATTCTCTCTCTTTTTCAATCAAATTCAAATTAACCCTTTCGAAATATTTTTTTCCGAACCCACACACGTTGAGGTAGAAACAATTTAGAATGAACATGTGGCCACCTAAAATTTGATATACGGTTTTGCAAATTCTAGTTGCATTTTTTTTTATAAGCAAAGTACCGGTTTTATTAATTTCTGAGACAAAAACAAATATACAGTACATACTCCTCGAGATGAGACATATCACCAAAACAAAATGGAAATAATCTCATACACTTGGGAAAATGATAATGTGATTACCCAAAATAAATTGGGAACTACAAGATCATTAAAGAGGGCCGACAAAGGTCGGAGAAATGCCGAAAAGGGTCGTGAAACACTGGATTGTGACGCACACATGCCAGAGGATGCCGGGAGGCACTGGATTGAGACGCCCGCTGGAAATGGAGGCTTCTCTGAGGACGGGACTGAGGCCCAAAAATTCTAGTTGCATTAGATGGATGTGATCAATTTCCAGACAAGGACATACAAACTCATACATTTCACGTGCAAAACTCAAAATCTGATTTTAAACCTGCAATTAACATGAACCCCCACTCGAACAAGAAACATGAACCGCCATCTTTACGTTGAAGTGTATCTTATGAAATTTTCAACTGGAATTTCTATCTATCCCATTAAACTTAAGTGCTTGTTTCACCTCCAAAGAGATCGATATTTGTAGTGTTTGTGAGTTTAATACTTAATAAAAACTTTCGAAAAACGCATTTAAAAAAAAAAAAAACTTACCTTTAGACATTTTGACAACTTTGTCCTTGCTTAGAATACAAGGAACCGTTAGGTCAATGGGTCTAGTCTGATGAATTGGGTCAACATATTGGGCTTTATACATAGATAAATTATTTGACTTAATGGGCCTAAATCATATTGGGCCCTACAAATTATAATTTTCATAAAATAAATAATTTGTATTAAAAAAAATGTCGTGAGCAGTGAGCGAATAGAATCGTAGGGTTAGGGTTTTGGAGTCACTATAAAAACCACATATTTCACAGCCTCTTCTTCTCTAGAGACTCTCGAAGCAAAGCAGCTCGAATTCGCAGGTCAGCTTCCAATCTTCCATTATTTTCATTCAATTAAATCCATTTTTATGTGTTCTATTATGATCTGACAAGAGATTTTGGTAAATCTGTGTTTTGTTATTGTTGTTCTGGTCGGTTAGTTCGATTCTGTAGATTTTGGGTGTTTTGGTTTGATATTATGCATCCGAGTTCATGTTTTGATGTTGGGTTTCTCTCAATTTCTTGTTTTTTCCATTTGTATTGAGAACCCTAAATTTACAAATTCTTCAAATCATGTGTTTCTGCATCTGTATGTATGTTTTGATGTTGGTTTTCTTCGAATTTCTCAATTTTTTTTTGTTTGTAGCTGAAACCCTAAATTTAGTGCTTTAATTGTAAACCTAGATTGTTTTGTTTGTTTATTTGGTTCAAGTCTCGAGTAAAATTCTATTATGGGTTCTGTTGTTGTTGGTTGTGTTAGTAGTGAAATGAAGCTTTTGTTCATAAACTTTAGCTTGACTAGTTTTTGAATTGACCATGTTTTGGAGATTCTGTTGTGTTTGATTAGTTGATTTTATATTTTCCATGATAACCTATTTGAGTTCTGGTGTTTTGATATGAGTATTTAGAAACCTCCCTGTGATTGAACTTGTTATATAAAAGTTTCAGCCTTGTCTGAGTATATTTGTTGAAAACTATGTTCTGAGGGAGCTGATTTACAACCCATGATTATATTGTCCTTAGTTTTAGTGATTATAAATTACAGTATAACAAGTTTGAACTAATGTTATTATTGGATTTTAGTTTAGATGATTATAGTTGAATTATACTATATCTTAGTGGGGAAGATCCAAATGATTCAGCTTATGGAATTCAGGGGTACACAACTGATGTTGGTTTACATGTTGATCCAATACCCGGTTGTTCTTGCTTTTACTAATTATGATATTAGATTATGTCCAAAGTTTACATAACATGTATACCAATTGTGTTGTGAGGATTTTAGTTTAGTCTGCTATGTATTTGTGATATGTAGTAGTGAGGGAGCTCCCAATGATTGAACTTCATATATAAAAGTTTCAGCCTTGTCTGAATATAGTTGTTGAAAACTTTGTTCTGAGAGAGCTTTAGTTGTGTATCATTGGAATATGACCAAATGGTGCTCTATAACTACTTCAGTTTAGTTGTGTATATTTGTTGGATATGTTTCAGCTATGTCTGAATATAGTTGTTGAAAGTTTTATTTCGAGAGCTTTCATCATACAGATTTCAGTGATGTTTAGCGTATTTAGTGATGTTGATTACATCTAGTGATATTTTATTGTGGCGTGGAAGCTCTCAATTATTGAACTTCGTATATAAAAGTTTCAGCCTTGTCTGAATATAATTGTTGATAACTTTGTTCTGAGCGAGCTTTCATTGTGTTTGTTTTTTTGTTGGTGGTTCAAAAACATGTAATATGTTTCTGTTTCTTCATATCTATATATCTAGACTCGTTTTTCTTCTTGGAAATGGATGTTAAACCCTTTGTTCTTATTTATATCAGGAGGTCATCATGGGTCGCAGGCCAGCTAGGTGCTACCGTCAGATCAAGAACAAGCCGTACCCCAAGTCAAGGTACTGCCGTGGTGTTCCCGATCCCAAAATCAGGATTTACGATGTGGGCATGAAGAGGAAGGGTGTTGATGAGTTCCCATTCTGTGTTCATCTCGTCTCTTGGGAGAAGGAGAATGTGTCCAGCGAAGCATTGGAGGCTGCTCGTATTGCTTGCAACAAGTACATGACCAAGTTTGCCGGTAAAGACGCTTTCCACCTACGTGTTAGGGTCCACCCCTTCCACGTCCTCCGTATCAACAAGATGCTTTCCTGTGCTGGTGCTGATAGGCTCCAAACCGGTATGCGTGGTGCCTTCGGGAAGCCACAAGGAACCTGTGCCCGTGTCAGCATTGGGCAAGTTCTGCTCTCTGTTCGATGCAAGGACTCAAATGGCAACAATGCTCAGGAGGCGCTCAGGAGGGCCAAGTTCAAGTTCCCGGGTCGCCAAAAGATCATTGTGAGCCGCAAGTGGGGATTCACTAAGTTTAGCAGGGCCGATTACGTCAGGTGGAAGCAGGAGAACAGGATCATGCCTGATGGTGTGAACGCTAAGCTTTTGGGATGCCATGGACCTTTGGCGAATAGGCAGCCAGGAAGGGCGTTTTTGAACGCTACTGCTTGAGGTTGTAGTTTTCGATTTCCAACATGTTGCTATCTAGTTTTGAATTTGGATATTGGGTTATTTGTGTTTTTGAAGGTAATGGATGTTTTGACCTTGTGAACATCTTATGTTTTTTGAGTATTTCAAGCAGGAGTTTATTATTAATTTGTTGTCACTTTGACATAGTGTTTTGCTTCAGTACACAACAGTTTCTTAGTAAAGTGGTTCAAATATGTTAGTAACCTGTATGAATTGCATTGCACTGTAGTTTATGGATTCAATTTAAAATAATTGATACTATTCATCTTAAATATTGCAATTATATTATTGTTAAATGTTATCAAAACCAGAGATATTCCCATACTCCTAATATGAGCCTAATAAAATTCTTGGTTTAAGCCGATTCAAGTGGAGACTTGGTCTTACGACTCATTAGGCACTGGACTGGCATTAGCTCTCATACATGGTCTTACGACTTTGTGGAAATTTGTGTTTTTGGTAAACAGGCGCCCAGGCCTGGTCACTGCGACTCCTTTTGTGAGGAGGCGCCCCTTCTCCTGATGTTACGGCGTTATTTTGCCGAGTTCCTTAAAGAGAGTTGTCACGCGCCCGTAAGTATTCTGTACCTACCCACCTGTGTCGGTTTTGGGTACATGTACCCTTTCAACTTGTTGAAGGTCGTTCGAACTTTTCTTGATAGTATGGCATGGGTTATTGAATTTTAGGAATAGAAAGACCCACTTGATCCTTTTTTCAACGAGGGGTCGAAACTTTATTGGTCCCATAGCCAAAGCCAACGTTAGAACTCTTAATCTTGGCTTGCATACATTCTATTCATTTTCTTTTTGGTAGTGTAAAATCAACAATTCGAACCGAAACTCACAGTTTCAACCCCAAAACTTGCCACTTTAGGCCGCATAAAATGTGGTTCATGCCAAATTTTGGGTGAAACGTTTCTTGGATAGTCATATATTGAGTCGGTATTATAAAACTCAACCCACATTCCTTTGGATTCTAGATGACCAAGGTGTTGCATATATTATTGTAACACTACTCTTTCAATTTCAAAATAGATGTCAATGTTTATATTTTTGGAATAATTAAGAATTTCATTGTTATTGTATAATTAATTTTGAATCTCCATAAACATATGTTCTAATAAACTTAAAGATACTTATCACTGAGTACAAAAATGATATTGGTAATTCATGGCATAATTTTGTACCTTACGAAAATGTTTGCAAAAATATTGTACCTAAAGACTTTTGTAACAAACAATTTTCAGTTTCGAACTTGATTATAGACTAAAATGCATGCTCAGATAGGTATCATAAAAATGGACTCAATTTGATCATATGATCAGTCCACACACTAAATACGAAACTTCTAGAGCAGCGTCTAGAGCTGGCAATTTGAAGAGTTTGAGCATTGGGAACCAAAACCCGGCTCACATTTTTTGCACAAAATGGACCTGGCTATAGTTTGGGTCAGTCAAATTCATCTCGAGGAAAGCGCGGGTCAGGTATAGCAAACCTATACGTTTAGGTGAAACCGACTCGTGCCCAAAACCCAAGCAAACCCGAGTCTCTTTTGGGTCGGATTAGGACACCTCTATGTGCAACCAAGTTTGTGTTCTTAGAGTTTAGAGCCAAGAATCCCAAACTGCTCGGATTCATTCAACATCAACTTTTCAAACACGCTCTTTTGCACCAAGAGGATTAGTACAATCAATGAAGACCATAAAATTCTAGAACCAGAAAACAAGAATACGAATAGTAAATTTTCCCCAAAAAATATTATATTAGTCAAATAGCGAATCAAAGGGTATTTCAATCTTTCCAAGGGAACTCATGACTTTATTGTCGATCAAGAAACAAAACGAAGGCACCAAAATGAGCTACAGTTCATTTGTTTGAAATGGTTTCCCACTAAGCTAAGCCCGGAAAATGACTTTCGATAGAAATTCTACTTCACAAAAGCAAAACCTACCTCCTTTTCTTGTCATGCTTCTGAAGTTGAAAATTAATACTTCCCCAAGGTTTTCTCTTTTGAGCAGCCTGCATGAATGACATTCGGGAGAAAATAATCAATATGTTGAAATGTGTTGAAAAAAATATCGTGTTCCAAAATGGCCTCCATTGTATTCGTTTTGTGTGAAACTGGTCCCTGATTTTGTTTTTGTTCCAATTTGATCTCCTTAGTTTTCGTTCCCAGTTTGTGCCAAATTGGTCCTCAATTTACATACGTGGCAATGTAGAGCTGGTAATTCGTGTTTCAGGCCGGGTTCGAGTTGGAAATATCTAACTCGAATCTGACCTGAGGTTTAGGATCGGGAGTGTAAATTGTGCAGGTTTACCCGCCCCGAGTCTATTTTGTGCAACCAAAACCCGCAAAAATGAGGATCGGTTTCAGGTCAAAATTGAGACAGATTAGATGGAAGACTAAGTTGGTACAAAAATGAATACTAGAGGAATATGGAAGGTAATAACTGCAGGGAACAAAGTAATGTTTCGAACTTGTTCCATTTGAAAACATGATCGAGGACAAAAACCCGTGTATGAGCTCAGCTGAAAGATTCTACTAAAAGTAAGGGATCCCTACAAGCATTGCGGGTTACAGTTTCGTGTAGGAGCTCTTTTTGGACTAAATTAGAACTAAAATCAATTTACAGACTAATTTTGTACAAAATGGACACTAAGGGATCATTTTGAAACAAAACATTATTGAGGGGACTAAATTCGAGAAGAAATCAATTTAAGGACTAATTTGGCACAAAATGAATACTAAGGAGACTATTTTGGAACATTCTACTTATAAAAAACAAAAAAACAAAATTGCAGAATTAACAGCAAAGTAGAAAAGTTGGATCACCTGAGTACTCATGCAGTTATACAACAATTCTATTGGCTTGGCACATTTCTCATCATTGTTATTGTTAATAGCCAAGCAGCTGAGGAATTTAATCGTTTCTTGCATGCAAGGCTTTGATAAAGCGCCAATTTTCTTTGGGTTTATCCTAAGAGGAGAGGTCACTTTCCGGGTCATTTTTCTCTGCTGCAGGAACACAAATCACAAGAGATCTCCAAACTTGATTAATCACTCGAGAACAATCAGAAATCACAAGCATCACAATAAGAAGAAAAAAAGGCTTTACCAATGACAGCAAATTTTAACTGACCTTAATAATGAAAGCAGCAACGATTACAAAAGAATAATTTTTGGAATTCTACAATTTTCCTCTCATCATCTTCATATTATGTAATCATTTCATGACTACTTCAATCGTCAACAATATTCAACACATTTTTGTCGATATGTATCCATCAAGTTTCTATTCAGTTAGACTATAGACTCTTACAACTATTATCTAGCGAAAGGCTCTTTTTTACATTACACTGATTGTATCCAAAAACACCAATGTAAATTCAAAAGGTCAGTATAATTTCAAAAGTACACAAAGTGAGAAAACAAAATAATCCTCTTTGTGCCCTGAAAATTTGAAGCTAATGTTACAGTAAATACTAGTTGAGCACTCCATCAGTTTAAGCATTTATGTTAAAGTAAGTTCAACGGTTTCCATTCGGGAGAAACAGCCATAACCCATAAGGTATCCAATTCTAATAGAAAATTCACAATATTTCCGTTAACCACCAAGAGTATTTAAATATACCAAGAAAGTACATTGCCAGAAAAAAAAAAAAAAAAAAAAGTAGATACATCCCAACCAAATGTGAAATAGAATGAACATGAGAGAATAAAATAAGAGATAGCAGGTATGGTACATAAAAACTTAGCTTGCAAAAAGAAATGAGGCTTTCTTCTCATATTTATTCTACATTTTAAATCGGACAAAGTTAAGCCTAAAACCAACAAAGCTGTGTCTGCAAAACTTGTCCATTTCCACTATTTGTTGAGACTAATTGCTTTCCTTATCAATATCTATTTAAACATCCGATATTGGACAACAAGTGTACCCAAAACATTTAATCCAAACAAATTCAGTGTTATATACAACTGTGAATCTGAATTGGTTCTTCATAGCATTTGAGAGAGGCAATTTCAGAGTTCTATTGAGCAAACAAGCTATAGATTCCTCATTTTTCACCAAACAGTTCATTTATAAAAGTGTTATATACTATTGTGAATCTGAATTGGAGCTTCATAGCATTTGAGAGAGGCAATTTCAGAGTTCTATTGAGCAAGCAAGCAATAAACTCCTCAAGTTCTTAACTATGTCAAAAATGATATTGAACATGATATTTAAGTCCTAGATTACTCATTTTTGCACCAGTCAAACATTTAATCAAAACAAATTCAGCGTTATATACTATCGTGAATCTGAATTAGTGCTTGAGTGCTTCATAGCATTTGAGAGAGGCAGTTTCAGAGGTTCTATCGAACAAGCAAGCAATGAACTACTCAAGTTCTTAACTATGTCAAAAAACGGTACCGAATAGAATATTTAAGCCCTAGACTCCTCATTTTTGCACCAGTCAAACATTTAATCTAAACAAATTCAGCGTTATATACTATCGTGAATCTGAATTGGAGCTTCGTAGCATCTGAGAGAGGCAGTTTCAGAGTTCTATTGAGCAAGCAAGCTAGCAATAAACTACTCAAGTTCTTAACTATGTCAAAAAACGATACTGAATAGAATATTTAAGCCCTAGATTCCTCATTTTTGCACCAAACAGTTCATTCATACACAATACGGTACACAACAAGAGTCCTAATTGAAGCAGATCTATCGATTCGACTGTTGAAAAGCGAGAGAGAAGAGATTGAGCAGAGAGCGAGACGGAGAAATAAAGAAGTGACAGAGAAGATCTTACCGGTCGGAGGAGGAGGAGACGGAGGCGCGTGGATTCGCCGGGAGAGAGAGAGCAGCAGTGGGAAGAGTGGCTGAAGGTTGAAAAACTGTTTCAACTTTCAAGTAGGTTCTCGAATTTGATTTTTCCCATTAAATCTCAAAAACGACACCCTCATAAGTCATATTCCTGTCGTTTTTATTTATTTATTATTTTATATATATATATATATATATATATTTTTTTTTTTTGATAAAGATAGGTGCTCGAAAATTCTATCTTGCAATGGACTAGTACCCGCAAGTCAAGTAGTTTATTTACATACTTATACATTGAGAGCTAGTGTTCAAGGGAAAGATTATGTCTCTGCCGTCTAACTTAGGGCTTTTAACACCTAACCGCATCAAAGTGATCTATTACACCACCACCACCAAGAATGAGTTGAGTGAGGATCAATCCTGAGACCTCATCTCACTTATACAATTGGATTAACCAATTGAGCTACACAACGAGAATGGCTCTCCCCTTTTAACCCTAACCTCATCCCGTCCGACTCAAGAGTTGAATCCACGACCTCCTACAAGGAGATATGAGTCTTGACCACGGAGTCGCCCCCTAGCAGAGCTAACAAAATGGACCCGTAACCCAACCCTAAAAATATCGGGTTCGGATTTGAACCTAACCTGACCCTAACCGAAGGCCCTATACGGTCGGGTTAGGGTGTTTTCAACCCGACCCGAACATACTTTTTGCCAGCTCTACCCTCTAAGAGACTCTCGTTTCTAATTTTCTATTTTGAATACTAAGAAAATGGTGAGACCGATTTCATTTACCTACTTATTCCGCCTCATAATAAGCGTTTTACTTTCTATTTAAACATATTTAAGGAGAAATTAGTTAGTAATGTATATTTATGTTTATAGACATTGCACATATGTTGTAACAAATTTAAAGGATATTAATAGACAGACGTTGTTGGTAATTACTGCATAACCAACTTCTTAAAACATAAACAAAAAAGACACTACAGAATATTTTTTTACTTGTTAGGTTATTCAAATTTGAAAATTATCGAACATTCTAACAAAAAAGCTTGCAGTCAGATTGATAATGATCGACTAACACCATTTTTTCGCCCCTTAACTATCACCAAACCACAAGCTATCAATACTCCACCTAAAATCAACCATTTCATTTTACCAATATAAACAAAACCACATCTCTCTCCCTCTTCTATCCATTCTCGATTATTATCGTCTTTATTGTCATCATCATCATCGCCATTGTCATCGTCATCGTGAATAGTTACGAGAATCGTGGAAGGCAAAATCTTAGTGGTAACGCTTGCAGATAATGCATAAGTCGAAGGAGACGACAAGTTATTAATCTTGGCCTTGTTATAGGATTGCACACCAGCATCCATTTTCTTTACAATGCTCCACATTCCGGCTCTCACGCCTATTTTCACTATCTCTTTCGGGATTCCGAGATCTTCAGCATGAAATAGAATTACCTCAGAGCCTCTTGAAGTTCCTGTTTCTACTGCAATTGCATTAATACAAATATAAATATAAAAGAAAGAATGTGAGTAAATCTCTATTAGGTTTAAGCTAAATGAGAAGACGACATCATATTGTGAGAACATACTCAATTCATATAGGATAAATTAGTTTTGTCTCTCTTTGATGGACACGTTATTTTGTTTTTAGCCCACGTCTGGATTTTTTATGGTTTTGCCCCTTAAATTTTGTAGTTTTTTTTTTTACCCCAACTTACCTATTGTCCTCGGTTACCATCTG
>JAYMTK010001904.1:0-15118 GCA_036897405.1 Pelargonium myrrhifolium | reverse complement strand
GCAACCTGAATTTTGATGAAAGGAGGAATGAGTTCGATGCGAGTGTCATCAAAAATGATATCATGGTGCGACATCCAAATTTGTTAGAGAGTGAGATGACAAAGGGCGCTCCAAATCGATGAAATTGGTTTTGAAGGTAGCAGAACGCGCCAACAAAAAAAAGGAGCGCACTGACCGACGCCCATAGTGGTCATGGCGGGGCTCAGGGAGGGTGCATGGGTGGTTAATGATTTATATTGCCTCCATAAAGCTCAAAATTTTTATGTAGGATATCCTCAACGGGGCCTTGGGGAGAGATACCGAGGGCTTTGCACACACTCCAAGTTCTTTTCAATGGAGAAAGAGTAAAAGAGGAGAGTGCACGTTAAGGAATAACTAGTTACAATTAAAAAGAGTTCTTTGTTGTAACAAATTTAAAGAAAGAGTTCTAACTTGCTCGATTACATGGCACCAACAAGCTCTTCATCACAATTGGGACGCTATCAACATACTCGAGTCTTTTGATTAGGAAAGTTTGATTTCATCACTCACATTGCATTGATTATTCTCCTAGCATTGGGATCTTCCTACGCTCTTTCAGCGAGTACATGCTTGAGATGGCTCATTGACTTCTTCACATAAACCAAATTATTCACAATTCGAGTACGACTAACCCTCAAGATAAAACAATGCAGATTAAAGAAATATCATCAAGTGTAAAACGGTATTCTATAATTAACTAAACATGTAACAATGTCACATTTGTGTGACAGTCCATCAACAATTTCGCTAAAATATGCACAAAACACTTAAATCAAACAATGATGATAAACAAGACATGATATGATACTTTTTTCAGCAATCTATCCTTAACTGACTCGTAAAATCTGGTTAAATCACCAGACATCATCAATAAAAAATAATGTGAAACTCAAGTGTAACTTTTTTCAGGTCAAGATCACTTCTAGAATGAAATATATCATGCAAAATCAATTCTAAAGAATTTAAGCAAGATACTATTCCAATGCTGTTCATATCTTGACAATTTCAATGAAAAGGTTAAAATCCAACATAAATGAAAACCAATAATAAGCCACTACCTACTATGACCGCCCTTTATCTATGTCATTGTTCAAACGTATGTGGATTGTTCTTTCTACAACCCGAAAATCTAAGCTAATAGTTGAAGGATTCGACTGGTAAATAAAAGGTTACAATCTCCTCTTATAACAGTAACTAATGAGGCTTTTAAACATTAATGCATTTTGAGTTAGTTGTTAAAAATCTGTTAGTTAGTTAGTTGTATAGATTACTAGAAATGGGTTATGTAAAATTGAGCAAATGAACCAAAATTGTGTTCGTTGGATTTGTGAAATGAAATTAGCATTTCGAAGGTTGCCTCTGTATTCGTGAGAAACACAGATTGTGTGTTGTGGACTGTTCAAGAATTCATTTTAGTATTTTAGCAGTTCAAGGTCAATGCAGAAGGTTGTACTGTTCAAGGATACATTTGTGCAGTTCAAGGTCAATGCAATGATATCAGAGCATCTATCACTCGCAACAATGGTCACCGCTAAATTTTAATTATGAGCTACACACGCAATAGTTTGGACTTTTACTGTTAAAAGTTAATCTTATTAGTGGTGTTTCATTTGCACCGTTATAAGTAGTGTTTTCATGTTATATTTATCTGATTCGAGACTTATTTCACCCACTTCAACAGTCCACTCACGTGAGTCTCACATTTTTCTTTTATAAGTGGGCTCGACAAGTGCACAATCGGAGGCCTTTTTAATCGGCACTCTTCCTCACGTGTAAATGTTTTTCTTCAACACGTGAGCCGCTACATGGGCAAGAGGGTCGGATACCATAGGGGAGGCAACATATAAATAGGCCACGGGCCACCTTCAGGCCAATGACAAGATCAAAACTCGTTCGTTGAAAGAATGTGAAATATGTTGTCACTTGGTATACAAGTTTGACCCTCCAACTATCAGGTGTACAATCTTTCCGACGACGTTGGGTCACCGTTTTGCAACGTCCATGTCATCACAGAGACGTCGCAGATAAATCGTCACTCCCCCTCACGTGTAAGTATTTTTCTTCCACACATGAACCGCTACAGAGATGACAATCTGCAAGAGGACCGAAGACCATAGGGAGGCAGCATATAAATGGGCCACATGCCACCTTCAAACCAATGACAAGATCAAAACTCGTTCAATGTGCCGTATGTGCCACTTGATATACAAGTTTGACCCTCCACTTATCAGGTGTACGATCTTTTCGACGACGTTGCGTCACTATTTTGAGATGTCCATATCAGCACAAAGATGTCACATATATTTTCTTCCGTGTAGTTTTACAACGCCTCGTGGACTTCACAGTGAAGTCGCAACAACGCGTGTCGCGTCGCAAAAGTGCATGTGTTTCTTGTGGCGTCTAGATCTAAATTGGAGCAATTAAGGTTGTTCAAAGGGTTTGACTTTGACCGACCGGAGCAAGAATGGCCCAGATTAGTACTGGTTCAGTATGAGTCATACCTGATTTACCCATTCTAAATAGTCAAATAAATAAAATAAAATTGGTGAGTCATAGAGAAATGGATAAGTAATGATGAAATATATTGTACCAAAAAGTAGTAAATTTTTTAAAATAGGTTTAACGTATATCAGTTGCATTAATAAAATGGTGACATCTCATTTAAAATTATAGAACCGGACGGGTCGCTCCGCTCCTCCAAATTCACTTAGGTGGATATAAGTGATTTTAAATGAGGCGTCATCACCTCATTGACTCCGTTAAGTTGTAACTGATATAACTTTATTTCAGTCAACTCAACTGATATACATTTTACCCTTTTAAAATTACATATTTAAAATATAATTAATCAAAAAACATAAAATAAACCAAGCCGGATCAGACTTGTCCAGAAATAAACCAATAGACAATGAGTAAAACCAGATCGAAGACCCGACCGAGTCCAATGAGTCCGGGCTGGTCCAAATTTGGACAGCCCTAGCTCTAACCAACCAACTTGTGAAATAAAAAAGTGAACACTTGTTTGAGATGGAGGAGTTATTTGGGAGGGGAGAACAAGGAGGAAAACAACACCAACAACTAGTACTAATATTCACTTGAATATATACGATGATCAACCCATACACAGCTGAAATTTCCAAAATAGTTCTTCTGAAGTTGGAACTTCAACTAAATTAGATGATAGTAGTAGTAGTAGTTACTATGCTTTCTACTTAATCTCAGCAGCTAATCCAAACATTTATCAGCTCAGTTTTAAGGATGATCATGATCATGATCATGATGAAGAAGAAGAATGTTGATATAGCTCAATTTTTCTGCCATTCAATGGCTGCACAGGCCTCGCGTTTTTATAGTAATCTTTGCCCAAAGGAGCTTTCAGAAACTCTATTTGCTCCTTGGAAATCTCTTCCACCTATGCAGATCCAAAAAAAACAATGAATTTCAACACAATTATGTGCATAATGTATAAAAATGGATCGATAGAATTTAAAATACCTTGTCGAGGACGAACCAGAGGACGTTCTCTGAGCATGGAGGAGTGGTAAAGGAACCCATGTATTTGTAAAATTTATCAGAAGGTTTAGTCAGTGCCTTTGTATCCACATCCCCAAGAGTGATTTCAGCTTGTTCGTTGCCTTTTCGCACTTCCTTAGCGAGCTTTCTTAACCCGTTCATGATCTATAACTAGCTACGGTTACTTTCTCGAACTTTAATGAGAAAATGTACAAGAAACTAACTAATTAATTACAAATTTGAAATATTTACCTTCTTAACGAATCTATTGTCGTTGCCAAACTCGAAGAGCACGGAAACAACAGCAATGGTGCCATCATCATCAGCCCGGTGCACGAGATGAAGCTCTGCAGGGTGTCTGCAGTTGGCAAATGTAGTCAATAATCGAAACGATTTAATTATACGTGACGAATTAGCAGCGAAGAGTAAAGAACATACTGGAATCCGTCGATGAGATGCTCAGCAGGTGTATGCCAGTGCAGTTGCTTCAACGTATATTTCTTACCATCAAGCGTCAGCGCGCCAACTCTAGTTTCCTCAAACCTAAGCTGCATAACATGTAAATTCAACGACGCGCTTGTCACATACAAAATTGTAATCAAGAACTCAAATGCTCCATCTGTCCCAAAATGAGAAAAATTAAGAAAAAAGAGGTGTTGTGCATTTTACTATTATATACTCACTAACTTGTTAAAGGGATACTATTGAAAATTCATGCATAAGTACTAAAAATAAAAGATCACTCAATTTGGGATAATAGTGCAAGAGAAACAGGACACTCAATTAAGAACTACTTATTAATTACCGCAATGTTAAAGCCAAAGTTAACAAGAGTGGCATTTGCAGACTTGTATTCTCTGTGCAAAGGCTTCAATTTGTTGTTAACCATGAGAGTGTTCTTCGAGATGTCCACCGGAGACTGTTGCTTCCCAACGGAGCAAGCTTTCCAATCTTTTGACATGCTTCCCCATTTGTCGGGCCCTGTTGGGCCTGAATATCCAAACTCAAGCGGACCTGTAAATAATCGCATTTCACAGAAATATTTGTTAGTGCATCTAATTTGGACCAAGAAGGATATAATATATGCATATACATGAACAGAAAGTTACCTGCAGAAGTGGCATCGAGAAGCAATGTAACGGCGAGTGTGAGGACGGAGAAGGAGATGCAAGAAGCCATTAGAATTCAAGCTATAGCCACTTTGTTCTTGAAATGGCTCAAAACTTTTGGATGTGGGTACAATATATGTGGGTCTCCAGTGCTGTCACTGCTAGCTTTAGAGAAAGCTATCTGCCAAATTTTCTCTGCTTTGTATCTTTCATGGAGCAACTTGACTGTGCCATATCTCTATCTATTTATAGGCAATGATTTCTTAAGATATTGAGTCTTAAAATCTTAATTAGATAGTTTAGTTTCTATATTAACGAACAGAGTTTCGTGTTAACTCATTGCATGTTTTTACTGTAGAATATGAACTGAAAACCTTGCTCAGTAATTGCACTAGCATTATACAGCAACAATCAAGTCTTCTTTCGAACAATGTTGGAGTTAGCTACATGAATCCTTTAAAAGATTTCCTTGGATCTTTTGCTCCAAGTTTACATTTCATGTATAATATTATCTCATCCATTAAATCATGTATTTAATTACGACTTGGAGCAAAGTTTAACATCCACATTCTATGGTTAAAATTTTCAATATTGGGCTATATATAATGTGGCTCAGGCGTCCACCGCTCAAATGTCAACTATAATAATGGAGCTTGGCTTTTACTGTTATATTTAGCTTATCCACTTTATATTTTATCACCAAATTCAACAGTCTCCCTCACGTGTGAACCTCACTTTTTTCTTCTTTTTAATTGGTAGGCTCGACAAGCGCACAAGGGCCTTTTAAATTGACACTCACGTGTAGGTGTTTTATTTGTCGCCCATGGGCTGTTGTAGCCATGTCCATATGCAAGCGGGGAGAAGACCACAAATATAGACAACATAAACTGGTCACCTTCAAGCCAAGGCCAAAAACAAAAACATATATGATATTATGCTAAACTTACCTTCAACGCAAAAATTGAAACTGATTAGTGGTCTATGTAGTATATCAAGTAGCCGATAGACAGATATCACACTTTTTTCAACATGAGAATCCTCAACAATATTTTTAAACTAAATTTTCTCAAATTTTACAGGATCATTAACATTCCTAAAACTGCACGTCCAAACAAATATATAATTACGTCCTCATCTTATCTTCAATTGAAAATACTCAAAACTCTTATCCAAATTCGAAAGCCTCATTATGATTCCTATAGATCGCTCTCATCTCTCTCCATCCTAATCTTATGGTTTTGCATTAATGTCCTCAAAATCTAATATTCAAGACAAAACTTGACCAAGACGAATAAAGTAAATCATCTTTCAGTAAAATTTAATGTAAGATTTATGTGCATAAATTACCCAACTCAGACCACACAAAAATACGAGTTTTGTGCAATGGACCAACCACCTTTTATGTAAGAATCAAAATGTATGGTTCGAAGACTTGGCATCATTATAAGGAGACCAAGAGAAAAGATCATTCCTAGCACCCAAACCCATCATGGATATCCAAATAAAGTATATGAATAGTCAATCAACTAAGTTCTTTAGGGACATATATGCAAATACCACCTCCCCCTGTTGCTACTCTATAGTTTCCTAACTAGTGGATGGATGGAAATGGAACCCACACCTCTCATCAACTACTATTAGCTCCATCACATGTGGCTACCTCTTAACAAACTGTACAAAATTGCAAGCACAAGCAAAATCAAGTGCCTATATGTAGTGTCTAAACAGGGAACACCCACCTTCATAAGGCAATAAACAACGAAATTAACTAAGTCGACATAGAAGAACCTTTTTTTACCATAGTAATATAGAGTAACAGAACCTATTATGGGAGGAGTTAAACCTTAAAGAAATCAAGAATTAGATGAAATGCATAGTAAAAGAACTTGGCAGAGATCTTGTACCAGTAAAGGTTTCAGCCTTAGAAACTCGTCCCGAGGGTTAACATGTAAGTGCGTACAATTGACAAAGAGTAACTCGGACCAGTTTTGATAACCACGTAGCTGTAACAAAAAGTAAAATTAAAGTCAAGAAATATAATACAGATACTTACAAGAGTTTTAGCTAACTAATAAGCATATGTAACTGTTTAACTGCATAGTTAAAATTATGCAATAAATGAAATGTAATCTGCATAACTAAATAGAAGGTAATTCAAAAATACAAGTGAAATACGAAAGGAAATGAAATAGACGTAAAATGATATGCACATGAAGGTAGGTTTAGTTGAGGAAGCATCTAGAGCATGAGCATGGGAATCAAATTCCTTATCACACCATCACAATGCACCAAAAGGAGCTCCTTTATGAAAGTAGAGAAATGATTTACCAGCAAAATTCCAACTACCACATAAAGTGGCCACATTGAAACCTACCTATTGACAACTCTTTTCTTCACAGCTTCAAGAATAGAGAGATATTCTGCATTAGAGATAAACTAGTCAACTGGAATATCCTCTTCAGTCCCCATATGCGTGGACCATCTGGAAAAATATTCTTCTGCAGATTGAACCAAATCAGATAAACTTCACTATTAGACAATGATATTGCGAGATAAGAGAAGGGAGGTCGGGAAAGCACAAGAAAAGTTGGGCATTGGTTAAAACTTGAAAAGGCGTTTCATTCTAGCCACTTGTGTTCTTGTCGCCACCCTGATGAGGCAAGAAATGCAAATGGTTCGGCAATCAATATCTGATACCATGATAAATTTGACTCCAACCTAAAAGTTTAACCTAATTGATAGAAGACCCAACTAGTATATCAAGTGGAAACAGCCTTCACATTCTTCTTACGTGAGATACATTAACATAATGCATTTCTTTCAGTCATATACCGCCATATCTGAATTGTTCCAGGCATTACATAGATTTGAAATGCCGAAATCATCTTCCCAAAACAATTGTCTTCTGAAAGGAATACATGGCCAGCAAAATCTGAAGTATCTCAAAGAACACATAGTAACATCTGCACAAGTAAATGAAGAACTGAATGCAGCATTTCTGCACCATGCTATGCAACCAATTTGTCAAGTTTATCCAACATATTAGCTTACTTTATCTGATTATGAATAGAATATTACATAAGTTATATACACCTTGTACTAGTTTCGGAAAAGAAAAAGAACTATGGAGAAACCGTGCAAGTACATTTACAAGGAAATGAAGGCGGACATGTGTACTCAAAAGAAAGAGAAAACCGCTAAAGCCTCTTCAAAGATGCACTTATTATAGAGCATACGTTGCTCTTAAATATTCCACAATTTCTGCACTCTCAAACATTTGCACCCCAGTATTCGGATCTTCTAAATACGGCACCTGTCAACCATTTTATGAAAGTCATTCACTATTTCACTGTCCCATAGGGCTCTAGCTATTTTCAGTCATGGCATAGAGCAGAAAATTTCATTTGAAAAGGAAGCTGTGGCACAATGAAACTCAATTCTGAGGAAAAAAATTTACCTGAAAGTGTCCAGCTTTCTCATACAGTATTTGCCGTTTTGGGCTGCCACGAGCACAACTAAAAGAAAAGAGATTTTAAAAATGTCTCAGTATTGAATGGAAGTACACATCAGATTGTATTCAAAGAAACTGATGGAGCTACTGAATACTGATACATCAACTAATGATTCATGAAACAACATTTAATGACATGCAGAAATATCATCTAGGTGTACAACTAAATCAGGGAACTCTAGAGCATAACTAATACAGTAATATGTGGCAGGTAATGGGGAAAAGGGAGCATAGCTGAGCTGATATTAGAGCACTCATCTAAGAAAATCATGAATCTAATTTACATGATCATAAGATAAAGGGTCATCGCTGATAATTTAGTTGTTCGTGACAAAGCCAAGAATATACGATTGTGATGCCAAGGCTAAATTATGAATCTCATTTAGGTGAATATAATAACCTTTTTAGCATTTGTTAAAAGCAAAATCAAGCAGTGGAAAATTTATGTACATACACACCATAACTATATAGTAAGAAACTTGACTAACATCATTGTTTATGGGTCTTTACCTGCGAAGTATGTGTGGCAACTCTAACTCCACAAGCACTTCACGTACAACTTTGCAGAATGGTGAAGGCTGAATGGGAAGAACATGGAAACTATACTTAGGAAAATTCCAAACTAGGCACCAGAAGAAGTGATCATGTTTTGAATTTCAAGCAACAGAGATCATGTGATACTCTACTAACCTCATATGCCCAAATTTCAAGTGGTTTGGGTGGTAACTTTGCTGGGGTATAAATACTCCCCTATATAAAACATGAGAGAACGTTAATGACAAGTCAGTACTCTAACCTTAGTTGTTTACATAATAGCATAGTCATGATATTCTTGCAAAAATTATGATGCAAGAATGGACACACAAGAACAAATGAGCACAGAGACATAGACATCCCATATAATTTACACGTAAATATACCAATCTGCTAAACATGTACTATGCATGTTTAACGACCTGGCTCCATCATTGAGGAGAAAATACATAGTAAAATATATGGGATTAGTTGAACTACCTTTCCTACCCGACCAATCATTGCAAAGCCTGCAGACAATGTCTGCAATAAAAAGAATTAAATGAGCAAAAAGGCCCACAACTTTATATTGAACCTTCAATAGATTTGACGATAATTAGAAATAGGAGAGACTAACCGTTAGTAGACCAAGTGACAATGATATAGGAACACTGCCATCGCCTACATGAATGAAATAAAGTATATACTAAAGTTATATTACATTCACTACGTTCTATAGGTTTAAGAATAATAGCCATCAGTACAATTGTGAGAGAAATAAGAAGTTGTGATAGGAAAACAACTTAAAAAATATAAAAGTACAATGTGAAGGAGTTTTTGATCACTAGCTTCTGAAAATTTTCTAATCCAATGAAAATGATATCTAGTTTATTATAGACAACAACAGTCTCTATATGTCATGAGTCATAAACGTACTTAAATCTACTTGTTCCCTGAATACACGATTTTATCTCAATCCAAGTGAGGCTAAAAACATATGATAGAAAATGGGTATATGTAATCATACATACCATATTTTCCAGCTAAATACTTGATTATATCATCTGATTCATACATAGCAACTCCTGTGTTTGGATCAATCTGCATATAAATTAAAAATTCAGTTGTTACTTTGTAACCGCTTCCTTTATATACAGTTGAACCCCAGAACAAGCTGTTAATGAAGATGTAAATGGAATCTCCAAGAATAATTCTGAATTGTATGGCTCTAGTTTTCATCGGCATAGGGAATCTAATTCTAGAGAGTGTATAAGTTTCCAAACTCGACTAGAAGACTGGACAGCCTTCCCCAAACCCTCTCAATCGATTCATTAGACTACCTCCTCATCGTATAACACATGCAAGGTTACTTAAATTCTCAAAGCAAGCGATTGCAAGATTCCAATGAGTAATCAGTTTCTTATCACTTGTGGTTCAATTTCTTGAGAAATGGTACCTTGCGATGGAAGCACATCATGAAACTGTGCAGATATGCATTCACCACAAAAGCATATTAGAAAGCCAGTAAAACTTTACCTGCCTGAGACTATCCATGACAAGATGATTCGTGACTGCGTGTTTTATCTGGCTAAAGTGCCCAACTCGTGTGATAAAAATTTAAATATAGAATTATCATACCAACAGATGAATAAAGATTTCAAGACTCTCGGTTCTAAAGAATGTTGGCATGTAACACGGGCAACTAACTCAGTCCAAGTAGGTGGAGAACTACCCAGCTGGGCCAAAATTAGAAAAAGTAAAAAAGTAAACGAGTATTTGCAATGGTCACGTTCGATACGTTAGAGTTATTGCAGGAAAGTTGATAGATATGGAATTATAATGCGATCATATATTGGTACTGATCAATACTCAATCTAGAAAATTAGTATCAAAATGGCAGAACTTTTTGATGTCACTTGTGTGTATCCCTTTATTTATTTATTCTAAACTTTAGCAGGAAACTTTTGTTGACCATTTTTTCGCTCAATACCCTCATGGTTCAACAGTGTGGGAATTTTGTCAAAATGTTTTTGGTATTAGTGGTGGTGATGGTACTGCTCTCTAAATCATAACGTTGTTAGTTTGTGGCTCAAGAACTTAAGAGCTGTCGGTTTTGATACTTCCAAATGGCTAACGTTCTTTGTTATTTTATGGAATTGAATTATATTTTTATTTATTTATTTATCTTTGTTATCAACAAACGTACAAACACTGAGGCTCGAACCTGAGACCTCGAGGGACCAAGTGAAATCGACCACTTGCCCTACTCAGTGTTTGTGTTGATGTATATTTGAGGATGATGCACTCTATTAGGTTGTCAAAACCAATGACCCGGGAATTGATAATTCGTGCAAGACTGTAGGATTCTTCTACAGAGTAAGAAAGAACTATTGAGTATCTTCATTTTGAAGAAAACCACCACACTGCTGGTATGAACTTAAATCAGATGGTAGTTTTTTGCATAAGAACGTAATTGGTGGGTATGGTCCGTATGGAGAGGTAGACAGAAGAAGAGGGGAAGGCTCTTTTGTGATTATGGTGAAATTGCTTGCCCTGTTGATGTAGAGACGGATAGCATATGGGTCTGATTAGATGCAGATGTAAAAGAATCCAGCAAGTAATCATGGAATCAGATAGTATGGATTTCGTAAGAAGATGTAAGGTGAAGATACAGATGTTTTGTTTAGATATATTGAATAAAATAAAATGTGTAGCTTGTTGCATTGGAGGCTTTGGAGCAAGTGTTGAATATTTACCAAGAATATGCAATGCAATTTCAAAAGGACTTTCTAACTGAAGAAAATGAGTGCATAGTTCAATTCTGAGACCCTCCCAGATATGTGCAAAGCTACATGTGTTTTGGAAGCCTCTGGTGCAGGATATTAGCTCTGTAAGTAATTTTCATTCATTGTTATGCACGCTTGAATCAAGGCTGTGGTTATTAGAACATCCTTAATGGATCTATTTTGTGCTCTACATTCATATAGAAAATGATAGGTTTATAGAAAACCAAGAATATTGTGTATAGTTTTTTTGCGAATTAAGGATCACACGTCCCCTTCCTAAGGTGTATACCTTTCAATCATAATAATGAAGACGTGTTGTTCTGCTAAAAAAAGCAGGAAATACTTCAGCGAACATGGAGTCTTCAAAGATCAGACCAGCACGGGTGAAGATAGTTAATGTTGATACTTCATAGAAATGATGAAAAACTGCCAATCTTTATGCATGATATTATCAAACTTCAATGAAGGGCGGAAAAAAATACTTGAGGTTTACCATTTTCAGCAATGTTTTCCAAGCACTACACCATCCTACTAGAGATTTTAGTACCCTTTATGGCATAGCTTCTTCTTTTCTTTTCTTTTTTCTTTTTTCTTTTTTATTTTTTTATGTTGAGCGGGATAAAAGAAAAAGGATTTGTATCTAACCATGTATGGGAACTGCCTTTTTCCTCCCAGCTCTATAGCCTTTGGGCGGAAATTTGGACCATTTTGTGGACAAGGATAATACAGAACATCAAGATCCAACACTGCAACAATTTCCCTAACCTGTTGCATATTTTACAATATTAGTCCACATTTTAAAGATGGAACACAAGCAATATGACTAAAATTTCACCTAAAGTGAAATCAATTGGGAAATGCATAAAATTGCAAGGACAGCTTAAGGAAATTAAACAATTAGGCACCATACAGAAGTCAAATCTAAAAGAACTCTGCAAAGCAGGGTTGAACCATACTTCTCTTGCATATGATGTTTACAGTAACCAAATTGATCCCATTAGAGCTATAAGATTCAGCATCAAACTATGTATGAATGCTTAAATGTATTCTAGCATTTGAAATATATACATTTAATAGCATATAATTTCCAGACATAAGTTATGATGCTCCCACGGTGGGAGTCCCACCCAAAGAACAATGAGATAGACAATGCTAGGTTTACAACTTGGTGTATCTAGAGAACCAAAAACAAGTTTTTTATATTATGAAACCGGTTCTTTGTTTGCTGGATAAAACATTGCATAACATGGTGTATCTAGAAAACCATAAACAAGTTCTTGGAATTGGCACTTTGTTTTCTGGATAAACCATTACATAACATGTCTATCCTTTGGTTTACATAAACCGCACTGCACCCCTAGGCAATGTTATCAACTATATGGTATGTAAGATATTATCTGCTGGGACATTTACACCATATATGACTTCAGAATATTGTTTGAAACAAGAGTGAAGAAATTTTTTTGGCTTTAAGCATCATGCTTAAAAAATGACTGATAACCTTGATATTACCTTCCGGCAAAATGGACAGCTGAAGTTGCCAGAGACAAGAAGATGCACGACAAACCATGTTGGACAAGATAAAACTTGTATTAGTACTTATTTGTCATGGTAGCATACATGGGAAAAGGGAAAACAAAAGAATCCAACCAAAAAGAAATTGATTATAGAACAAATACCCTTCAAACTCATAAATCTCAATTGGTTTCTCAGGGCGAGGACCCAATTTAGAGGTTTCTTTCACCGTCAGACCTGTTACATATGAATATTGAATTCCCACCAACCACATACGCAATAAGTAATCAGTAATTATCTGGTATAAGATGACAATCCAATGAAAATAAAGAGTTTGAATTCTTGCCAGCAAACTCTAGAGCATACTGGCCAGGTGGAATCTCATTCTTGGAAACAAAAGAAGCGGAATACCTGCCAAAGAACAAAACAAGTGTGGGAAACTTTAGAAACTCTGCAAATGTAAATGGCTACATTTAATAAACACGGCACTCATATAGTCATATATTATACACTACTTTAAGATCTGAAAATCAATCACCAGTTCTCAAATTAAGATTACTTGGAATTGGGACTAGATTCCAAACTTTGGTAATTCAGCTATCTAGTAGAGCTTTGAGGTCCAATGACAGGTCCAAACAGACCCTTGCCTAAACAAACAGTTACTATAATCTCCAGTCTCACTATCTACCAATCATGTTTGATTCCCACCTTCAACTTGATCTTTTTGTTAGAGGACCAGCTCTATACACTTTTGGGGGTGTCCGAATTCAAACATTTGACATTTCGGTAGAACCAGCTCTGATGCCATTTAGAGGCCAAATCAACTAAAATGCTTAAGATGATAGTTGAAGTCTTCATCTATACTTTTAATATTATATTAACACTTTTCATAGCCGGTTGGTTTGCTCACGTGTCACAAGTACCATCCTAAAAATGTTGTTCTCAACCCTCAATCATGAGTTCATTTCTGTTAACTATATGAACTAATTATCTAAAAGGGAGATGCGAAAAAAGAAAAAGAAAAAAGCATTTGTATACAGGACCTGTTGAACTATTCCAATTTCCAACCAAGTGGACAATGATTCATCCTTTTCTTTAACAATAACAATACCAAATGTCCGAACTTACTGAAGTAATTACACCTCACTAAACAGAAAAGCATGAGATAAAATTTAGATTCCAGTTCCATTGACAAGGAAATGGTAGAAACTCTAAGGCATAAAAATAAAAACTTGTACAAATTAGGGTTATAGAAAAAGCAAATTACTTCTTTTTCTGTCCTTTTCCCAGGAACAAAACAAGTACTTCCGATTAAGATATGGAATAGAAACCTTACCCAGAAACAAAAACCCCAGTTCCCAACCGGAAAAGCAAAGCAAGTGAAGCCCCCAAAACGTCGAAAATCTTGTCGGGTCTGACGGCGAAGCGCTTGGGATGCGGCGGCTTGAAATTGGGAGGGGCAGAAAAAGTTGGTGGGTTTTGGTCTTGTTTGGTGGTGACGGAAGTGGCTGAGGACTCCGATGAAGCTCTGATGGAAATTAGGCTACTTCTGGGTCTAGCTGCTGCTGCTGTCAGCGTTTTCCGGCACGGAACAATTGAGGGTTGTGGGAAGTTTACAACTCCGGACAAAGCCATGATTTTTCAGATATTTTTTCTTTCTGGGATTATTTGAGTGGACTTGCTATGCCAGTATTGTATTGGCCGTGCCCGTACAGTGTTCCTATATTTTGGGTGGCCAAGCATGGGACAGGTAATACAGTTACTTACAACTCTTCTTTAGTACCAACTCTTCTTTTCTTATAGGCAATTATTTGTAGGGTAAATTGTATCGAGCACCCCTTGGAGTTGGTCCGATTTTGTGTTTAGCTCTTTGGACTATTTAATTCTTTTAAACACTCATGTACTTGATTTATTTTGCGTTTGGTCCATTTTATCTGCTATAGTCGGTCTTCACCTCCATATAGACGGTAACCGCTACCGTGGCACTGCCACGTCCCCCATACATGCCACGTCAGCAAGTCCACATCACCTAAAATTATATGAAATTACAAATATACCCTTTATATATATATATATATATATATATTCATTTAACTCCTTCAAACATAATTCATCTTCAACCCCAATTCTCTATCCTATTCCTCTTCTTC
>JAYMTK010001903.1:0-15119 GCA_036897405.1 Pelargonium myrrhifolium | reverse complement strand
TTGACTCATTGACTAGTCGTCTTGCCACGTGGGGGCTCTCTATTGGTTGATTTTATTTCTGGAATTTTGTGCATCATCACATATATACTTAAATTAGAAAATAATAAACAAATCGGTTTGCTAGCCTAACAAGTCACACAAAACTCGGTTCAAGCTTCGCTCAAGCTCGATTATAACGAACTTGAGCCGAATATTTAATGAGGTGAGTTTGAGCGGCTCGTTTAAGGCGCAGCTCGAGCTTGAGCAACTCATTTATTAAACGAGCTAAAACATAGTGTTTTATAGTATTATTAGAAACGTTTGTTATGACATTTGATTTTGTGGAATGTTAAATACGTTTATGAGTATTTTGGTAAAACTGATCGATATGTTTTTCATTGTAATATACAAAACAGTTATACCAAACATTGGAATAAACATTCTGCTTAGAATATAAAATTCATTTTAAGTCTATACCAAACGCTCTGCATGGAATGATAATTCAAATTGTAATAACATTCTGCCCAGAATGTTTATTCCATTACATTATGTTACAATGTAACAAACGTAGCCAATCAAGCATTTGATACATGAGTGATGAAGCACAAATGAAATCAATATATCATGAGAATTCCACATAGCTAGAACTGTGTATAAGTATAACAACTCTTAAATAGAAGAGATGAATAAACATACTCTACCACATGTACAATTATACGGCTTGGTTATAATGTATTAATGTGAACAAAAAACCTGCTTCATATCTGTTATTAAAAAAAATGTTTCATATATATTAAATAGTCAACTGTTATCAAATCAAATAATAATAAATAATCAATTTCATGAATGAAATTAACAATTGATAACTGAAAGTAGGACCAAAAAATTGAAGGAAAAAATAATAGTCAATGTGAATTACCATCATGCATGGTTATCCAACAAAACTAAAGACACATGCAGACAAATTGTTCTTTAAGCACAAAAATAAACAAACAAAATTTGAATTATTTTATATGAAGAATTGGATCTTGCCAAGCAAATGAACGAAACTTCAAATACTTGTACAAATATACATTAAACTAAATCGTAGCTTCAACCATGCTAAAATAAAGATAAAAGAATTTGTTCTTTAAAATTAACAACAACAAAAAACGAACAAAAACTAAATTTCTCCATATGAAAAATCAGACCTTACCAAACAAAAACAACTAAATCATGGACATTCTGGAGTACTAAACCACGACTTCAACACCATATTTGAAGTTACATGTACATGCATTAACGATCCAAGCACTTGATCAAAAAACTTAAACCACTTAATTATTCGTTAACTTTTTAAAAAATCACCTCCATTTTCATGAATAAGCATAAACCTTTACACACAAAAAACGTATAGAGAAAGAGAGACCTGAGAGGACCTGAAATGTATAGCTGCTACATGTTCTCTAGAAGCATCCGCCATTTATATAGCATGAAGTCAAATGTGTTTGACTATGCTTTAGATACATCCACATATGCTAATACTTCTCTCTCATTTTTATTTGAATAATAACTATCTTATTTTTAATTTATAAGTTTATAATTGAAAAATTAAATGATATTGGTACGTCAACTTCATGTTAATTAGTTGTACATTCATATACCTTTTACATACAATTAGCAAAACATGTTTATTTGTACATTTAGTTACATACAATTAGCAAAATAAGTTTCTTTGTATATTTAGTAGAGTTCACGTATAAAAATATGCATGTTACCGTAAAATGGGAAATAAAACATTTTTATTTCATTTCTAGAATACTATAGCATTACCTACCACGCCAGCAAAAGTATGACATCCCACTGAAATATAGAGCCATATAAATAAGGTTGAGAACATTAACATATATATATGTGCAAAAGCAAGAGAAGATCAATTTGTCTAATCCCAAAAGTTACTACTACCCAATTCCAAAACTAAGCTTCCCAAAGTTCAACCTCTAAAAATATATATAAATATTAAATTCCAATATCCAAGTTATTCTTCCAACCAACCATAAGCAGCAGCTTCACTTGTTGTCTATTTGCTGCTGCTAGGCTCTTTTGTTTCTTTTGCAAAAAGAGGATCATTTGTTGAATTAGGATCTTTTGGTGCAAAATCATCCCAAGATAAATTTGCCATAGAGTCGTCTTCAGTGGGCTCTGGCATCTCATCATCTGACGAAGATGGAGGCGCTGGCCTGATTTGGAATCCACATGCTTTAGCTATGTCCATGTAATGGCTGCCACATAAACAAACATTAGCAAATAATAAATCAAGAGCCATTAAGTTATGGATCATCTCATATGTATGAATTTAAGTGAAACTATGAATTACTGCATCTTAAGATCCACACAAACACCAGGGCAAGAGGGCAACCCTTGTAATTTTATCTTAAGATTAAATTTCTCTAAGCAAGTCGCAATTAATGTTGCACATACTCTTCCAAGGAAGAAGCACCACACCATTAGCCTTAACAACTACTTTATATGCATGTCAACCTATAATTTCTTTTATTCCCCTAAATAATGCTCTAATAAAATAAAATAAAAGTATCCTTATGCACTAATCACACACCACTATACGAAAAGGTACAAACCATTTCTGTTAATCTTTTAATTCCTAAATATAGTATTTTATTACAAATAATCATGCCAGCAAACTCATTGGTCAAAAGTACAAGTTTAACAACAAGACGGTAGCCCGTAGTAAAAATATCAATCAACACAAGACAATGCATAAGATTCGATTACATATTAAAAACATAATTAAACAGACAAGAGTTCAACCTAGTGAACAAAATAAATCCAAATGACTAATATGCAATATCCATTTACATGAGTAGAAAGTTACCAGCAAAGCGTTCGCATGGTTTCCAACAAATCTTTAAGATCAGGACCAATCAATTCAGCCACCTTCTCTCCATTCCTAAAGTAAATGAGATGGGGCTGAAGAGAGAAACAGAGATAAGCATTGTTTCTTTGTAGGGGGGAGTAAAACAATTATAATAGACGTATGAGATAGGAATGTCAAAGCTAGAGAGATAAAGAGTGTATCACATAGAAGACAAGCTTAAGCGCATACTTCAATTAAACAATTGAATAGGGAAAAAAATGAGGCAACTATATGAATTACTCATCACAAGACATAAAAACCACCTTCAATAGGAAGACATCCTCGCAAAATTAGCTACACTGCTACCATAGCCCAATAAGTTGAAAAATACAAGCAACAAAATATTCAACATCTTTATTCATTGTCAAAATTTACATTTGTTCATCCATCACCTGTTTCTGTTGCTCAGCATATCAACAAAAGCATTTCCAATTTACCAGTGACAATTAACCAACTATACACTTTGTCTCTACCATAGTATATAATTCATCAAATGGTTGGATGCAGTATTTGATGATTCAGAGAAGAATTAAAATGTCAAACTATTATGATTGTCTTAATGCAATTAAATGCAGCAGCTCAAGAAGGCAATTAAAATGCATAGATACTATGACATTCTATTTTACAATGGTATATACTTCATGTCTTTACCATAGTATATAATTCATCAAATGGTTGGATGCATTGAGGATTCAGAGAAGAATTAGAATGTCAAACTATTTTGATCGTCTTAATGCAATTAAATGCAGTAACTCAAGCAGGTAGGAAAAATGTATAGATACTATGCCATTATTTTTTTACAATAATAATAAAACACAAAGAACATAGAAAGAACACACATGATCTGCATATATGATTGAGCCATTTAATAAAAGAAAGGATAGAAACATTTTACCACAGAGGTGACATTAAACTCTGCAAGTGTGCCTTTAACACTTTCCTGCATAAATATTGACAGATGAACAGACATTCAAGAAAAGAGTTGACAATGCAATAATGAGGCAGGTTATTGAAAAAGTTATATTACTTGAACTATGAGAATAAGCACTTAAAAATCAAGCTTATAATGCATAGTTCAAGTAATATAACTGCCATTTATGTCAATCTTAGATGCTAAATCTGGAAAGTGACATAATTGAGAGTCTAAACAGCAGAAGCTGAGTTATATGGACTGTTCATCCCACCACCCCTCCCACCAAAAAAAAAAACTGACCCGTCATGGTTGTCCAAATACGAATTTAAAAATAACTTAAAGAAAACTATGACATTTTATTTTTTTCAAAAATCATACTAAATAATGGTAATGAAGTTTGAAAATTTGGACATCCAATCCAACACGAGATATTTCTTACCTCACCAATGTCCATCTTATATGTCGTAATTTCAGGGATTCTATTCCCCAACGCTCTGGCCAAAGGGAGACAAACCCGGCCTGAAAGAGATTAACATACCAAATAAAAAGAAGAGGTTTTCATTTTTCACCAACAGACAACATAAGCTTATAAAGCAAATAACTCCATCGACAAGGTTAATTTGATAAGGCAACTTACAAGGCGCAGATGACTGTGAAGTGTAGTAGAAAACTGCAGGCAAGGCCTCATCTGTAACAATTACATTGAACTAAATTAAGAAAAAAGAACTATTCTCCAATACATAAGACAACAAAATTGGCTCAAACACACACATGTATATATAAAGAACAATAGAAACCTTTCGCTTTGCTGAGCGCAGCCTTGAACTCTTCTTCAGAATTAATGGTTACAAGGCTTGGCGGATCTGAAATTAAAAACAGAGTATGTTTTGACGGTGTTAATTCAAACATTGACACGACTAACCATAGGATATGACAACAGCTGGAAAATAATTAAAAGGAAAAGTAAAACATACCAACAACAACCTCTGGCTCTGGATCTGAAATTAGAATCATAGATTAGTGATCATTACAGTAAAGATACAAAAAGGCATCACAGTATCAATCAGTATATGGAATATTATAACCAAGGAAACAAAAATAGTAATTATGAAGACAGAAGGAAAACCAACCTGTATACTCTTTGCAAATTCGCTTCCACTCTTCCTCCATAGGATTTTCTGGAATTCAATAACAGATATAATGCTTTAACAGTACAAACACATGAATCAAGCCATGAACAAATCTATTTACTAAATAGTGTGTATTACTTTTCTAATGCATTGTTACTTGTTAGATACTCGTAGAGAATGTGCTCTTTTGGAACTAAATTCACTAGTAAGCAAAGAGAGTCCTCAATTATTACGACAAAAACCTAAAATAACGAAATCTGGTAACCAAACTAACTAGTGAACAACAAACAACCTATGAATATTCAATCAGAACGCTAAAATATAAAAAAATTGTGGAAACCGTACCTTGCAGAGAGTAGTAGGAGTAAGAACGGGTATCGAGTGGAGTGTGAGTTGAGACGGAAGGAATTGGAGTTGGGAGTGGTGATAGTGTTAGGTTTTTGGTGGTGGCGGAGGCGAGAGCAGAGACGGGCACAGATCGTGACCTGGTGGTTCCATAGACGATGTTGCGCAGCAAAAGCACCGAGCTTCTCTTCATTCTGCAGCTGCTTCGTTGATCGTTGATCGTCTCCTCCAAAGTTTTCTCTATCGACTCACCTGAGGTTTAGTTCTTAGGGTTTAATACTTTATACTCGTATAGCGCAAAAAAATCGAGACTCCGAACGAACCGGTCTCGGCTTTGGGCTCAGCCCATTCTAAACAGAAGATGGGCCTTTGGAACAAAACATCTAGGGCTTTTTGTCAATGACAAGTGTAGAGTGTAGAGCCGAAACATTAAAACAATTCGTGAGTTTTACCTGCTTATGAAGTATATACGAGAAATTAAAAAATATATTTCTTTGGAATCATGTATTGAGTTGGGCACCTTGGATGATTGTGAGGCATGAAATTGACCCTTCCGAGAGTCAGTTAGGGTAGCATCACGCTCATGAGCCTTTCGAGAGGCATGATAGTCTTTGGAAATTTGGCACCTTGAAGTCTATGGGTGACGGGGTCATGGGTGGAGATCTTGGAGAAGTAGGAAGTGTTCCTTACTTATAAATATTGAAGCCATTTCATGGAGACTTAAGAGTGCATGGTTGATGCAAGACATGAGAGATGGGCTTTGGAGGACACAACATAATGATGGATAGAGGTACTTAGTTGTAGTTGTGAGGCGCCGCATCCAAAACAGTGTTACGCATTACAACGCTTGTGTTCGTCGCAATGAGGAATGTGGGAATAGACAAACGCATGAGAATTAGCGTGGATGGCGCATGAACATGAGGAAAGTGTGCCCAACTCATAATCTTTCGCATTGTAATTGGGAACGATATAGAGTGCTTAGAGGAGCAAAGGAGGTACCACATTACAACCACGTTTCGCCCTACAAGCAAAATGTTGGAGTCTGGAAATTTTTCACAGAACTCACAAACAAGGCTAGGTGATGAGAAACGCATGTCGCACTTGGCTACGAGGAGATGCGGCTCTTTGTGCCTTGATGGTCCAAGCTCGCAGAAGTGTATGGGTGACAACTTTGGTTTGGTTAATCATCATAGGGTATTTCGAGGGTGCCTTAGAGGTACGTCCTTGGTTCCGTGTCGCCATGAGCGTCTCAAAAGGAGGCTCCTTAGGCGCACTCCTTGAAAGAGGATCCTTAGGTATGAGTTCCAGATGCCTGAATTGTGAGCCAACTCATGACTTAACTTCATGGCAATGTGGTGCTCGAGCACCACTTGCCGCAAGATTTATGGATTTCGAGTGGCATTAATATCTTGGCTGGGAATATCTAGCATTCAACAAACACAAGTCTTTATTTATGAGCTCATAGACAGGTTTACTACAATTTAATGAGGCGAAATATTGTGTAAACCTTGCAAGCATTTTACAGATGTGAGTTCCAAATTTCAAGGGGAGTAGAGTAGCCCTCCTCTTCAACATACAGCAACTATCTGTGAATCGATGCAAATTTCTAGTCGAATACAATGAAAATGACAAGCCTACAGAGTCAATTCCTTCCCACCAATGTGGTTACGGTTATTTGTTCCCTCCCATGATTTTTGTCATCAAACCCTGCCAGTGCCAGCAAAATAATACAATTAGAAACTAACCACTAACCTGTGCTGGGGAATTCATAAAATAGATCTGGAAAGTTAGTATGCAGAAAATTATCAATCAAAATAGGGCATGCGCATGCAAATTAATGATTTATTCACTCTGGTATAAATTAAAATCTCAAAAGCCAAAAACAAAATACAAGTTTGATTTCAATCTACCAGAAGAAATCTACTGTCAATCTGTATATTGCATGCTAACCAAAAGCATAGTAAGAATGAAAAGTAGACAAGTAGAATTACTTATAAAGCTTTTCCATAGTATGCTTCAAGCGTTCAACATCGGCACCAATTACTTCTGCAGACTTTTTTCCATTTTGATAAAAGTGGAGTTGTGGCTGCGGGTAAACATACATCAGGAGTTCAGGAAGAATAATTTTAATATGCACAAATAGACTAAGCATGAAAATTTAAGATAACAGCATCAAAGACATAGCAGGCAGACAGTTGAGAGTTACATATAGCCATATTGATATTTTGTAGTGTCTATGCATTCAACATCACCAACCCGTGCCAGGTGGGCCGGGCCGGCAACTCAGGCACATGGGCAGGTGCCCGAGAACACCCCCACTCCAACATCAAGCATTAAGGGTAAGGACATTAATAATAAAAGAGAGTTTCTTCCATTAGAACATTTAGCATAGCTACATCATTTTGATCATTTTCAATTCACTAATACAGTAATACTAACAAGATGATAGACTCTTAGGATTTCACCAATTTTACCCGCAAACTTTATAAAAAATAATTGCACTTGAACTTCAGATCCAATCCCTTTTCCAAATGCCTTCATCAAAATATGAAATTCAAGTTAACGAAAATTTTCATTTTTATCCAATTACTTTGGCATTCCAAAAATTCTAGCGAGCACAACAACATATTCATACACCAAACTAACTTCATAGGGTTCATGCACGGTCCACTTTTTGCCTTGTGTTTAATTTATTTTACTTTTTCAAATATTTTTAAAATAGGGTGGCAATTAGAACTTGTGACCTGTAGGTCTACAAGGCTATAATACCATGTAAGGTGGTAATTAGAACTTGTGACCTCTAGGTTTACAAGGCTGTAATACCATGTAGAGGACCAACTCACCCAAAAGTTCAAGCTAATAGTTGAATGCCCAATTATAATATCATACTCTAAGAACCAAATAAAGCTTTCAGGCAACAGTACACAACCTTAAAACAATATACTCCTTTTTGGATGGTTTAAAATCAAAATTCTGCATTTAACATGTCTTGAAGAAAGAAAATTTTCAAGGACAACTTTTAAGATTTCAGTAGCTCAAGGCATAAAGCAAAATGTAGAGAAATCTTTGATTTGAAGATTAAAAATATATACTCCCTCCGTCCCAAAATGAATGTCTTGTTTCATTTGCATTTTTGTCCTAAAATGAGTGTCTTGTTTTCTTTTCTAGTAAATTAGTTATGCATGAATTGTCAATAGTATCCTTAAAAGAGATTAGTTAGGATCTCTCAACACATACTCATGAGGATACAATAGTAAACATACCACACTAACTAACTTCTCCTTAATTTTTCTCAAAATATAAAGAATGACGCTCATTTTGGGACCAAGGGAGTATTATTTAACAAATAATTTCATTCACAAAATGAAAAGATTATTTAACTATTGATTACAGATAGAAACTCGATTTAGTGTGTTTGTATGATTAAGTTAGCAAATGAAAGAAAAATGTTAAATACACATATAAAATAAATCACATCATTTTGAGTTGACTAAAATTGCTCAAATGTGAGTGCACCGCACTGCAAACCCAGCTTGTGTTAGAGTCCGCAACCTAATTGCTGAAGAATGTGAGTTTGGAGTTTTAATTTTGCAGGAATCACGCATCTTTCAAGGCATCATATGCTAATAGATAAAGAGATAATGAACTTGTCAATTCATATTGTGTTACTCATTTGCTCCAAAGTTTAGTGTGTTTGCCATTTTCTGTTATGAGATTAATTTCAGTTAGATAGAACTTTTGTGCAATTTTCATTTTTTTCTCTCTAAACTTTCTTGTTTAAATCACATTTAACTGAAATGGTGAGATCAATTCATCATATTTATGAATATTGTATCATAGACTGCATTCTGCGTATTAACTCATATTTCAATTGGTAGTTTATAGACAAAACTCACAATATAATACATATATTAATCTTAGTTCATTATTGGAGGTTAATCTTGTTTGAAAATTATGCTACCGAATTTGTTATTTACTTGTTATTTGCAAACTAATTTGAATTTTCTTAATTAAAATTCATCATTTTCAAGGTTTTTATGCTATAAGGTTTCGAGTATATGGTATAGAGTATAGGTTGATATGAAGCTTAAAAGTAATGTAAGAATCCCACATCGAAAAGATTGAAATTTCATTGAGCTTCTAACTCCTATATAAACTACTACTATATCCTATGTGTATTAGCTATTGTCATATCTAAAGCTAATAGCTATTACTATTAAGTTAATAAAAATTTTTTTTGTAACTTATAGGAAATGAAGGGCCTCTCAATGAAAGAGCTAGAAATATTAAACTTAATGATGTGGCATCTTCTAGTGTTGTCTCACCAAGTTTAACACACATATGTATGAATTTTCATACAGAATATATATAGAGAGAGAGAGAATAGTAATTTCATTAATTCAATGTATTTTTTTTTATAGGTTGATGAAGGGTCAATTAATGGTGTCAGCAGAAGAGTGCATTATTCAGTGTTTCATAGGATGCTTTTTCTTGTAATTAATATTCCGGAGAGATAGGAACAACAACTCAACACAATAACCACACCTTCCTTAACTGCTGCAATGTAACTATGGTATTCGCATGCTCATAGTAATTTCACACCACAACTTTGTAACCACTGTTACTTACAAAACATACACATATATGTATAAGAGCGAGTAGTCTCAATCACAATGTTAATACTTGAAACTCAACTAAGACAATTTGAGGGGACGTTAAGTTCTTACAAATTCATTTGAATGCATAGGTACGAGTGTTATGTCATTACGTATCAAACTCATACAAAATTACAAATAGTTGAATCTCAACCACTACTCCGTATAGTTGAGTTCATTAGTTTCATGGACGAGATTCTTCTCTCTTTTTATTTCATAAATATGAATGTATCCAACGAAAAAATAGAAAATGACTTATGTATTAGTGGCGAGCTTACTTTTGATAATTTAGAAGATGAAAAATATCAAGTTTTATACATCTTATACTTGAAAAGAAAAATTAAAAAAATTAAGCGTTTTAGATGTACCCGACGAATTAAATTTTGAACTAACAAATGTTTGCAACTTGAACATGTTTTTTTCTTCTTTTTTGACAACCAAAGAGTGGTATATATATTAAGTAGTAGCCATATTACAAAAGGACGGGTGAAACCACAATTTGGGAACTCCCCATTTATCAAAATGTGTCAATATGTGGGCATAAAAAAGAATACCTCTAAGGACTAAACTAACAGATGCCAAACAAAAAGTTGAACGAAGCAACAGTCGTATATCTTCCACCACATAAGCGCACCTAGAGTCTGTGATAGTTCCATCTTTAATCGTCCTGGTCATCCGATTCCATAAGCGACGATGAACATCCTTTGTCTTGATATATACGTTGCCTCTTAATTTTCACTCGATATGGCAAGAGAACATAATTCCTCTTTGGGGACGTCGGTCCTCTAGACGATTCCCATATGGATTGACTGATGTTGTCTACAGATCATGCTTGGCGCCCAGATCGAAGAGACCTGGTCCTTATCGCAGGTCGTCTGTTGGTTGTCACAGATGATGTATGAGAGGACCCCACGACAAAATGAAGTGTTGATGCAGATCGGAGAGACCAGTCATCTAAGGTGTAGTTGTCCTGGAGAGGTTAGTAGACCGGTTGAACACTGGAGTCGCTTGCCTGGGTGGAGTCATAATCGAAGAAGATGAGAATTGTTGTGGTGTTTGAGGATCGAAATGTGGTGGAGAAGAAGAGCCCTAGGATGGAGATGGTGGTTGGGTTTCTATATCCTCAAACAAATTCAGAGGTCCTACCATAAGAAGGCCCAAATCATCCTCTTGTATAATCGGTCCAGAATAAGTTGGAGGAAGTGGATTGTCCGTAGAGGAGTGGGCTGGAAGCATCATGGTCGGCCCACTGGAAATAAGTTGATCAGTCAAGGAAATTCGGGTGAAGCCCAAAGCAAGGTGTTGGACTTCCAGAGGCTCCAATTCTTGAAGGGTCGAGAAAAGTATTGTGGCTTGTTCTGAAACAGAGAGGCATATGTCCTGAAGTTGCATGTGTCCCACTTGTCAAAGTGGCTAGTAGCAGGCGTATCGGGTGTTGCAAGAGATCAAATTCGTTGTTTGAGGCGGGAAAGATTGTGGGAAATATCCAAATCAACGGTTTCATGTGTACCAAATTGGATCTTACGTGGTTGGGGAAAGAGCATAGCTCCATAGCCTTCTTCGAGTTGACTCGGTCTGGACCTTGTAGAATCGATTGAGGGATGACCGTTGTGTTGTAATCTGACGTTTCCGATGAAGCAGAACCATTCGTGGACGAGAAGCCATATCCTGGCGACCGTCGACGGTGATTGAGAGATCGAGAATAGGCACCTCGGTCATACTATGAACCTAGACCATGCCACCATTCAGGTTTCATGTCCAGTTGTTCTGACCTAAATCCATGACAATTATTCGTTACTCTGGAAGCTGCATTGGTTGCCTTTCTGAGAGGGGCGTCGGAGGAGATACATGCATGCTGGTTGTGGATTCTAACCGAAATACAAATGGTGGTCCTGCCTTGTCGTAATGTAAATTCTTGTTAAACAGAAGAGATAGATAATCTGATTGATAGCCTTCCGGTGGTCCCCAGAACCAACGGTCCTGCATCAAATGCTGATAGTACACCAGAGTAGAGTTAGGATCTCTTAAGCATGTGTTGTCAAGGTGTCCAACTCGGCCACAAACCAGGCATATTTTGGAGATCTTCTCATATCGAAACTGAACCCAGTGAATAGCCTCCCAAGGATCCTGAACATATGTGCCTGCTACCAAGGGAAGGCCAAGATCCACTTCAACCCTTACTATGCTCTTAATACAGTCATCCCTTAGGACATGTTACTGTCAATCTCAATCATTTTACCTGCTAGCGAGCCTAACTATGAAACCGATACCTAAGTGACCATATCCAGAGAGAGACCTAAAATCTGAATCCATAGCTTTGCTGGAGGACAAGTCCAAATACCCTGCAGAAAATTGTCCGAGATCTCATTGAAGATGACTATTGTTCCGTCCAAGGTCCAGACACTACCATCCAAAATCATTTGACAATCCTGCATGTTCGAGAATGTGAACACAAACCAGTTTGTTTTGACACCGATGACCAAAAAAGGGTGATTGAGCTTCCAGCTGGATTGAAAGGCTTGTTGCAACGCGAATGAAGTGAATTCTCTGTAATCCAACAGGTAGGCAAGGAGATAAGAAGTACGTTGCAGTTCATCTACTTCGCCAGAAACAGAATCAGGGTGCAATACTAGGCCTCATCAGTATGGGCCCTTGAAGGAGGATACTACCCTTGTAAGTCAAAAATGACAATGCAAATGAAAGTGAGAGAATAGATCAGAAAGGACAAAAGGGTATAGAAGTAGAAGTCGAGGAAAAGATGAGATAGTGATAGAAATGAAAGGATGAAAAGGAAGCTGGAGAGATACTTAAAAGGAAACAAGAATAGAAGCTGAAGCAAAAAGTGGACATAGAGTGGAAAGAGAATTGGGAAAATGAAAGGACTGAGATTGTTGCATGTAATCTCAGTCACAAACCAAGAAGGAAAAGTAAAAGAATTTGGTTGATAAGATTGTCTTAGGATGAGCTGAATTAACCGAAAAGGTATAGTAGGAATGATTGAAACATGCTAAAGTGTGGAGGAAGCGAAGGATGGTGAAAGGTGGTAGCTGAAAAGTTCAGTGAAAAGGTTAGTTTTGGCTCTCAGTAGAAAGAGAAGCTCTCGTTGTAGAGAGAGAAAAACTTTGCAGTCATGAACATGTTTTTTTTTTTTTTTTGCACAATAGTAAATGTTGAAACTTTTCCAACAAATATGCGGCAAACAACTAACAAGTGTTTTAAGTGATACAAAAATACATGTGTTTATACATTCTTGCTTTTTTTGTTTAAAAAGAATTCTTTTGGTATGAAAGCAAAAGTCTTTTTTAAAAAAAAAAAAAATTGAATGCATTCATTCAACTAATCAACGAAATACAGAGTGAACAGATACAATTAGTCAATCTAGTATTTCAAGTTTGCTTACACGACCAGCACCGTGAGATTGAAGCCACAAATTTTTAAAACAGACATAAAAGTCCAACAACCATAGTAACTAGACTATCCTCGAGTCAACATGAATTACTATTTATGGCACGTTGATCCTTCCAATGCTTTCAGACCCTTAGCCTGACTCAAAAGCCTGGTGGGCTCTCACATTTCCTGGTCTATCCGACTCCATGGGTACTAGGCTTCAGGTTCTATACCCGCTTTCAACCGTCCTACTATGTGCTCCAGGTCTTCATACCTAGCGTCTTAGAGTCTCATTTTCGCCTCTTTTCTCCTCCTCCATCATTTCTTCCATTGCCTCCAGTCTAAGGTCCTCCGCCTCCAGCACCCTTGCTCTCTTCACAACTGTGATGGTCATCCCCTCTTGGCTCTCCTAGTCTTCCATCTCCTTAGGTCCTATAGGCTATTTTCCCCTCCCGACCCCTCCTCCCTCGACTCGACATCTTTCATCATTTCCCCCTAAACCACTTTGTTGCATACTTGTGGTCAACCTTTTTGTCTGGAGCATGCATGAATACCCATATGGTCTTTCCTCACCCAACTCTCCCATCTTATACCTAATCCGACAAGTTTTCTTATCGTGGCCCAGAATGCCACATACAAAAAATGGGGTAGGCTCTCATACTTAAAGTACACTCAACTCCAAGCCTCACCCAATGGCCAAACGTTCATCCTCCGCCTCATCGGTTTTCGAATATCCACTGCAATTTTGAGTCTAGTATAGGCTGCCCTCGCAGTCGCCCCATGTTCTTGTCCAAACTTACGAATTTCCCGATATACTCTCTGATCCTTTTAAGAGCAATCTCATATTTTCATTTTTCAGGTAGTGCATGCAATTAAACCCTCATCTCTAGCCAAAAAAATTCAGCACTTTCGGCTAACTATCTCGGCTTCAGCATCTTGCATACCAACGGTTTGTAATTAGAAGTCCCTGGCCCTCCCTCAATCACCTTTTTTGCATCCCATTTGTGGTAAAACTCTAACATGAATCTCGATCTGTTCTCCAGCCCCCAAAATATCATCTGAAATTTCAAAGACATTCATGCCTTGAACATACTTCCACAGGGAAACCAATCTAGTACACATGGCCTTGAAATTAATTTGGGCGTCTAAAACAAACTTACCCAAGATCCTTCATGTGGCGCGTTGGCGGTTTATTCACTAGCAAGCGTACTAGCGTCACACAATTAATATATGACAGGTAAGTTCAAGTAACGATCCTCATGGACTCGATAGCCAACACATAAGTAATAGAAATAGTCGTAAATAAGGACATAAAAAGTAAATCAATTTGCAAGAGTTTCGTAAATAAAACTTTGTATGTAAAAACAGTAAAAGTAATGTCGCGAGAAATTAGATAAAAAAGATGGATCGGGATATAAACTGGTTGTGCAACGGTTTCAAGCCAAGATGAGATTATGTCATAAATGTGTGAATTGTGCAATTCTAGTCAATAAATTATACCTTGTTCCCACTTTAAGGGATGACCGAGACTTAGAGTGAATACCAAGGCGTCACGTCGAGAAAATTCGTTCCCAAGCATACTACTGCAGAGGGCTGCACATAGGGGTGTTCAAAAAAATCCGTCAACCCGCCAAACCGCTCCACCCGCCCGCTCTAATCCGTTTAAGCAAATGGGTTTTATACTCTGGCCCGTTAAGTTAACGGGCGGCCCACGGGTTGGGAAGCCCAAATCCGCTAAGAACCCGCCCGCCCGCTAACTTAACCCTACCCACAACCCTCACCCATATTCACTATAA
>JAYMTK010001902.1:0-15120 GCA_036897405.1 Pelargonium myrrhifolium | reverse complement strand
GAGGCAGGGGCCTGGTCGGGGATCGGCGGCCGAAAGAGTGGTGGAGGACTTTGGATTGCTCCGGCTGAAAGAGGAGGAAAGCGAAGGGCTTGATCTGGAACCGGCAGTGGCGATAGTCCCGATAACGACTACGTGGGATGAGGAGGAAGAGGAGGCGCGGGGTGGAGACCCTACAGAGGACCAGCCGGAGGAGAACCCGGAGGAGACTGGGTAGGAGCTTTAGGGGTGGGTAGGTGTGGCATCCCGTACCCACGACACCCTAGTTGTCAGGAGGTGTATAGCTCGCATTGTGGGGTCGAATAGTACCGAGGGTTATGGTACGACAAGGTTAGGTCATATACTAGATAAGACTAAGGGTCTTTTAAAGATCTAGAGTTTCAGTACCGGAAACGGGGCGCTGGTCATATACTAGATATGGAGTATAGGAGTAGGTAGGGGGTCCTAGTTGTTTTTATATTCTGTTGAGTGGCTATTTTTAATGAATATTTACTTTAAAAAAATATTGTTAAAATGAATTCAAAAAAAAAATAGTGGATTTGAATCCTAATCTTACATAAATATTTCTCTGTCTCAAAATTAGAAGCATGTTTTTTTATTTTGAGAAAGAAAAGAGAGAAAAAATTAGTTAGTGTGGTAACAAATTCAATCAAAAAATTTGAACTAGTCTAATGAGATAGAAAACTTTTGGTTGTTTTCTAATTAAAAACGTTTTGTTGTCTTCTACCATGAGAAACAATTAAATTCGCTTATAGAAGACGAATTCTACCGTGAGAAACAATTTTTTACCGTTTTTTATAAAAATAATAACTTTTTTCGTCCTAAAATAAATGCCTGTTTTTCTTCATTTTTTGTTCCAAAATGATGTCAACAGTATCCTTATAACAAGTTAGCTAATATGTTATCAACACGTGATCATAAATATACAAAACTAAATATATCGCACAAACTAATTTTTTCTTAAAAAATAGAAACAAAAACACTCATTTTGTAACGGATCGAATGAGTATTATTGTTATAATCAAAACAACTACTAACAAGTTAGACTATACTAATCTCAACAACCTTACCGTTTTTTGTGTGTGTGTGAATCTTATCGGAGATTAGTCACAGTTAAAACTTCTTATCTTACGATTCTAGTGAGTAGCCAACAATTACGCAACAAAAAAATTAACTCCTTGTTAGACGTCATTTTTTCTTTGTTACGCACGTAATTTCGTCATTAATTAGTGCTTATTAATACCCACATTAAAGTTTCTTCTACTAATCTCACTATATTTTATTTCGTGCCGTTTACGACACCAAACATAGGATAAAGAAAATCTAAAATATATGGACTGCTTTGGGTCATATCATGTAATAAGCCGCCTCAATATTATCACTATTACAAACTTTTCAACACAACACCAACTCTTTTAATTTTTCCTCTTATAATCTCCATTTTCATCAATTTTCATCACTCTTTGAACATCACAATAACACAAAAACCTCTTCCTTTTCTCTTTCTTTCCCCAAGAAATGGAAAATTTCACAAACCCAACATTTTTTATCAATCCATATTCAACACCACCACCATCATCTTCAACTCCTCCTTTGTCTCTAAATCTTATGAATTCTCAATTTTTTGGGAGTGATTTTCATGGAAGCAATAGCAAATCAAATATGTTATTCGGACCGTCGCCGGCGCCGGAGAAGATGGTGAGTGAGAGCAAGAAAATTAGCTTTGAAGAAGTTGAAGAAATGGTGAAAGTTGGTGGTGGTAAGGGGAAGAATATTAAGAAGATGAAGAAGCCAAAGTATGCTTTTCAAACAAGAAGCCAAGTTGATATTCTTGATGATGGGTATAGGTGGAGGAAATATGGCCAAAAAGCAGTCAAAAACAACAAGTTTCCAAGGTAATTATTAACTACCCATCTCTTTTTATAGAGACAAATTTTAATGATTTTGAAAAAAGTTCAGCCGTTCAGACACTTAATCGTCAGTCTTCGCACAATCGAATTGCTGATTATGTGCGACCTACTATGTTCATAGTATTCTCTATCATGGTATGATTTTTGCAATATTATTTATTGAAAACACCTAGGCGCACAAACTGATGCACAAATAAATGTACAAATGTCTAGATATCAGCGAAGAAGATTTGCGAAATTAGTAGATCAAAAATAGGATCTCCACTTATATACTTATTGGTGCACTTAAATTTGTGTACGTTTTTAGGCTATTATATTGTAAAGTTATCAATGAGTGTGTATATATATATAATCGAATGTGTATTAACTTAATTCATTTTCCTCTATCATAAAACGGTTGTTTTTAGTTTTTGGAAAATTGATAATTATTTTAGAGCGGATGAAGTATTAATTTGTATCATTTCATTGGCAAAAGAGAATTTGCTAATTAGTTCAATAAGTGAAACCCTTGTATAGTTTGCATGAGAAATGGATCGATCACTAAATAGGTTGTTTGTCAATTTATTCATTAGTTTCACAAGAAATGAGTCGGAGACACAAATGCCAAATGATATATATAACATGGTATGTTAATAAGTTAGAATTTATCGTTAACAGCACAACAATAATGCATCAACTCAAATTTATGCATCAACAATAATGAAACATACACACATAATTAAGAGCAATGATCATAAACCACTAAGTTTTTGGCTCTGGTCAATTCATGAGTGAGGTCATAATACACACCTGATTAAAAATATGGATTCATCAGGGTCGTTGTTTTTTTTTAAGTTCATTGAGATGAGTATACATGAGAAAACTTTGTAATGCGGTGCAATCTATTCATTACTTAACTTAGCGTTAGAAAAAGAAGCAGACTCGTGTTCTTTGTTATCTATTCACATATTATCACATTGTTTTAACGTATTGTTTTCATGCAAGAAAACCCTTTCACAAAAAAAATCTTTTCCTTGACGAAAAACCCCCAACACAATTGAGGCAATTTCTATTGTCATGAAAAACCCTAAAAGAAATTGTTGTTTCTTTCTCCGTTGCGAAAAGTGACATTTCTGTTAGAGTATAAAACTATTATTGGGGCTTCAACTATTAGCTCAAGCTTTTAGTTGAGATGAACTGATTCTTTACATGGTATCAGAGCCTCGATGACTAAAAGGTCCCGTGTTCGAATCTTGCAGCCACCCATATTGATTTTCAGCACAAGGCAATGAGTGGACCTGTAGATAGGCCATGCGCAAAGCGAAAATGGGTTTGCAAGTGAGGAGACGTGTTAGAGTATAAAACTATTATTGAGCCTTCAACTATCAACTTAAGCTTTTAATTGAGATGGTTCTTTACAATTTCTTGTAGTGTAATTTTCTCTTTGTGTTAAATAATCAACTCAACTAAAAGCTAAAACTGATAATTAAAGGGCTCTAATTATTCTTTTAATGTCATATTCCAACACACCTCATCACATGCAAACTTGTTATAGCTTTGCTAGTGGACCGAAGAGAGATAGATAAATAGATAGGAGCCCAATCCCGTTTTAACTTTGCGGGTGGAACGAAGAGAGATATATAACTAGGAGCCCGAACCCATTTCCTAGGTGGGTTGATATGGGAAGATAGAGAAGCCCATTCCGGTTACAACTATACGGGTGGGAACCAACTTTACGGGTGTTCTGATACCATGTTAAATAATCAACTCAACTAAAAGTTTAAACAAACCGTTGAAGACTTTTTTATTCTTTTAATGTCATATTCCAACACGTTGAACTGACATGAGTTCGTTCTTGCATGCATGCAGAAGCTACTATCGTTGTACACACACAGGATGTAACGTGAAGAAGCAGGTTCAGAGGTTGACTAAAGACGAAGGAGTTGTGGTCACTACCTACGAAGGAATGCACTCTCATCCCATCCAAAAATCTACCGACAACTTTGAGCATATTTTGACTCAAATGCAAATCTATACTTCTTCCGTTGAATAATACTATATTTACAGTATAAAATTGTTGAATTCATGTAGGAACATAGAAACTATATGTTGTATTTGTAGATTCATGTGTATTAATAGTACCATTCAATGATAGATATTCATTGAAACATAACAAAAAAAATCCTATATTTCATGCATGCCCAAGAGTATTGAATCTTTTTTGTGTGCATTTTTTTTATTTTATTTTATATCCATTCATGGTTGAATACAGGGGAAATTATAAAATAGTACTATCATTTGATATTCATTTGTACAAAGGTGTACTCAAACTGTCAAACGTACTTTAAGGTACTCTAATCTATCCAATTTGTTTTCCGTCAATATTTTCATCCGTTTCTGCTAATTACAACTGAAAATGACCAAATTGTCCATATTCTCCTTATTCTCCAAATCTACATCTCCATCTCCTCCATCTCCTCCATCTCTATCTCATCAAAATCTTTCATCTCCATATTCTTCAAATCATTTATCTCATCTCCTCCAAATCTATGATGTATAATAGCTGAAAATGGGTTTGCATGTATTTAAAGGTTTTAAGTGGATTGTATTATATGTAGTGTTTAGATAAGTAAAATGAATAAAAGATTAGGGGTTAGGGTTTTCTCCCCCAAGATGGCGATAACTACAATTTTTCGACGGCAAGAGGCGGTTGTGAGTGGTTTGTAGGAGTGAGAAAAATTGTTTTCATGACAATTTATGAAGCGCTTGGATGGAGAATAGTTGTGATCGAGAGCGAAAGACATGCATGATGGTTTGTTTGTTTGTGTTAGTTGGAGTTTTCAGGAGAAGCGGCGAATTCAGGGTAGTGACCTGTTGGTTGTTGATAGGTTTCCAGGGAAGGAGGCGGTTGGGTTACCCAGCCCAGTGAAGTCACATGTGGCTTGAAGATTCAAAAATTAGGTCTAGTACCGACACCACATATCTCGAAACAGGGTGAGTGACCAAGTAGAGACATGCAAAGACAATGGAGAATAAGTAATGCATATTTGATACTTGAAACTTGATAGACATGGACCACACTCCACATGGACATTGGGCTAATAGGCTCAATATGGGCCTAAAAAGGTAATTTCCATACCCGTTTGAAAATAGCTGGCTAGCTTAAGCAGGCTCAGAATCACCAGAGCAGTTTCGTTAAAGCCCATTTAAAAATCAGTGGGCTAGAAAATAACCATCTAGGCCCAGCCCATTACAAGCTCTTTAGGAAATTGGGCCTTGAAACCTGTACAAAACTACAAGTCGCCATCGTATTTATATTTGTGGCCAGAATGCTTATACGACGTGCCTTTTCGCTGCTAAACGTGTCGTATTTGCTCCCACAAATACTATCAACCACCTCTCCCACGATCTTGGGCAAAATGGTAAAAGTAATATGTTAGCATATGTAATAAATAATGAAAACGAGAGAATATTACTACATGAAAACACCAAATAATGAAGAAAATTACGTTATTGGTGTTTTCACATCAAAAGATTAAATAATTAAGAAAATAAAACAAAAAAAAAGAATAAACTACAGATACTTGTTTTTAGCATAAAATGGTATGTAAATATAAACAATGTAAACCTAAGTACAACAAAACAATACCATCAAAAAATTAGAAGGCGTTGAAAGGTTGTTATTGAAGGGGTTTAGGATTTGGCGACGGAAGTTCAGACGCGACGTAGGAGCAACAAATCGGAAACTGCCAGGGCTTTCGACAATCATATGTGTGATCGAGGTGGAAGCAGGAATGTATTTGCGGTGTTGGGGCGAGAAATATAACGAGACGGAAGTCGTTATGCTGATATGGCGGCTCTGGTGGCCCAGGGTTGCTGGCTTCGGATCACATCTTGGTTGGGGCGATGATCGTCGCGGTGGGAGTGATTTGGGCGTGGGACACGCGACGTCGAGATGGAGGAGGCCGAGAACAATGAAGGAATGGGAGATACGACGGATCTGCTGGATAAGATAGCATGGGTTCCGAGGGCGTTGTAGGAACGGTGTAGGTAATGTGAAACTGATGGGGAGACGAGGCGGTCGGGGCGACGTGGCTAGTGGAGGGCAGGGGCATGACAACAACAATATAGTGGTGGGGTTGAGGAAGAGTATTTACGGAGCTGGTCGAAAGCTCAAAAAATGGGGGCGAAACGGTCAAGGAGAGGCTCGACAAGCTTGTCGGTTGAGTACGGGTTGGAAGATGAAGGAGGGCGGACTTGGGTGGTGCTTGCAACTTTGTTGTTTTAGTTTAATTTATGCTCTGTTATATGTTTTAAGTTGTTTTAGTTGGACTGTGTTTGGTTTTTGCTTTGATTTGGATTTGTTTAGGTTTTCTGTTTTTTTTTTTTTGTTTCGGTTGAGTGTTATTTAAGTATAACGGAGATAGTATTGTGGGGGGAAGGTAATAGGTCGAGGTATATGGTTTTCCTTTTGTCTGGTTATGGGTTTCTGGGGTCGGTGGGGATTTCCCATTGCCATCTTAATGTTAACCTGGGTTACTTTGGTAGATAAAGTAGGGTTTGTTTGCTATTGTATACGTGGACGCCGCCTTCATGAGAATAATACATCTTTCGTTTCGTATCAAAAAAAAGTTATGTAAAGATATATGTATATTTTTTGAATAGTCTAGCTATAATTAAGCAAATAACTTTTTTTTCCCTTCATTAACTTAAAGTTCTATTTTTTATTTTTTTTAAAAAAGTAATTGCACATGAACCCCTGCACTTTACACGTTTTGCACATGAATATTCTGAAATACTATTTTAACTTTTGACTACCTTGTACTATGCCGAGGGTCTCTCTGTCACGAAATATTTTATTTTTTAACATAATATTCATTTTTTATCATGTTTCATGCACATAACCTAAATTTTTTTCATAAATGCTCACTTTGCCCTTTCTCAACATTCAATAACACATGAATGTTTGAAGTTTGAAGTTTTCGGTTACCAATTATCGTCAGAAAACTGCAAAAACTCGCCGGAAACTTCATAGGTTTGTCGTAATTTTCAAAAAACCGTTAGAAAACTAAAAAATAAACAATCAAGTAAAATCATATGCAAAACGTGTAAAATACATGGTAGTCAAACGTGAAAAGTACATGGAGTTCACGTTCAATTACCCCTATATACAAATAACATATTATACATAATAGTTGATAATCCAAACTGAAACATTCATCTCGAATCTAATATAAAAAAAAGTAGAGCTCATTCAAGTCGACGATTTTGAATCACGAGTTAAATAAACAATAAAATGTTACACGCATAATGTATGGATTAATCAATTAGATCGAGTGTTCATAAGTTTGGTATAAATTGTTGAGATCTACATTGTTAGATACACATTTTGAACGTTACTACTATGAACTATCTTTTTTCGAATCCGTTAAATGCTCCGTTAGTTAAATATTAAAAAGACTTAAATGCCCTTTGTTTTTTTATACGTTACTATCCGTTGGATACACATTTTGCACGTTACTACTTTAAACTTTTTTTATACAGTGAAATTCTGTTAAAGTTAACTGACAGAGTGAAACTTTTGTAGTTTAAGATAGTAATGAACAAAGAAAAAAAGTTGAGAGTAATAATGTGCAATTATCCTTAAATTGTACTACCTCCGTTTCAAAATAAGTGTCGTTTTAGAGTCCAATTTTTGTTTCAAAATAAATGTCACTTTCTACTTTTAACAAACTTTTACAAATGAACTTCCCATATTACTCTTTAGTCATGATTTTATTTTCTTTGTCTTATATGGAAGATGAAAAGTTTGTAGGGATAACTCCAAAAATAACGATAATTTTTATGTTTTTATTTAAAGATAAAAAAATTATTTAACATTTTTTTAAAATCTCTAGAACGACACTTATTTTGAAACGGAGGTAGTACGAGTTATTGAGTAATGGTCCTCTAAAGAAACGTAAAGGACGTGTACTGTAGCTGTATAGGCACGTGCCCAACACAATATTTACCAAAACACTACAAGGGCAATTTCGTAACTTCCACAGGGCATCTATTCCAGCTACACTTGGAAATAGGGCTGTTTTGTTTGCTCACGCTCACGCACAGAGCAACTCCCAAATAACCAGAGCTTTTCTTGTTCAGCAAATCATATATATATATAATTCAACTCTCTCTCTCTCTCCGCGACCATCACTCGATGCTCTTGTATGTCCTGATGCTACGTCGTTTCGAGCCCTAGCTCTCGATTCTCTGCCTACACAACTGCGCGCGCTCAGATTCTGCCGCCGATGGCGCTTCCCATGGCAAAGCTCGTCATCCTCGTCGGTGCAGGTCCGTACAATTCATCTCCAGATTTTGGCTGCTTAGATACTGCTTTTGTGTTTCGCTTCTGGGTTTTGATTGTTGTGGTCGTCTGAGATTTTGGACATTTGTTGTTCTAATCTGATAGTGATAGTTGATTGGTGTGTATTTCTTCTGTTTGGCCAATTTTGTGGAATAACGGTTGAAATTTTGGGTTTTTGTTAAACCCTAGGTTGATTTGGTATTTGGGTTGCGTTTGTTTTTCGTGTTAAGTGTAAATATGCATTGGTCAATTTGTAGGAGTATATAGGTTCAGCAACAATGTTCATGTGTGAGATTTATGGCAATGTGTGTACTCTTTTAGTCTTGATCATGGTGATTTCAGTGAAGTTCTCAGCTGCACTGTACTACTGTGATGGAAAATGATTTTTGATTGTAGAACCACTGAGTGAACTTGTATTAGCATAGTGTGTTTGTTAATGTTCTGGTTGCTACCGCAGGTGCTTTCAATTTGCTTCCAGAATTTGGTTGCTTAGATACTGTTTTTATGTTTTGCTTCTGTGTTTTGATTGTTATTTATTGTTAAAATTTTTATAATTGGTTGATGTATAGTTTTCTGTTTAGTTTATTTTGTGCAGTACTGGTTGAAATTTTGGGTTTTTGTTAAACGGTAGATGAATTTGGCATCTGGGTTACATTTTTTTTATGTCAAGTGTAAATAGGTTCAGCAACAATGTGTTTTTTTATTCATGTGTGAGATTTATGGCAATGTGCATTATCATTGGTGCTAGATACACAGTTTAGTGTACTTCTGCTCTTGATTGTGGTGATTTCAATGAAGTTTTCGGCCACTCTGTGATGAAAAATGATTATAGAACCACTGAGTGAACTTGTTTTAGCTTGGTGTGCTTGTTATAGTTCTGGTTGCCACTGCATGGATATATTGAATGGTTTCTCATTTGTAGAAGGGAATTTGAAGCGGTTAGTTTTCCTTCTGCAAAGCACGGCCCTACTAACTGAATTTCCATCTTACATCTTATAGGTGTTGCGGGGTCAGTTCTTGCTGCAAGAGAAGGGACTGCATCCACTGTCTCTGATTTTCTGTCTGGTGCCGCCAAGGTATTATTTTTACTTAAACTAAACTCTGATTTGGTGTCTGGAGTGCTTGATGTATTTGTGTTGCTGAATTGCTTTTAAGTTGCCGCAGATGGAATAAAACTGGTTCCCGGGGGCTCTTTCTTATAAACTCCTGTTATAATGCTTCCTCTACTTCATGAAATTAGATTGCTTATAGTATGTTATGTATTTACATTCGACATTGACAAGAACTGGACATGCAATTTTGTTATGTATGCTGTTCCTAGTATTATCACGTCCCACGGGTGGTACTTTTCAGTTTAAATTATGCTAATTGAAACAAATTTTGAAGCCTGGAAGTTGACAATGTCGCGGTTTATGTTCTATTTTCGTTTCAACCTTTTTTTTTTGTTTCCTAGGCCCTAGCCGTGTTGAATCTTGTTAGGTCCAATAGTTCTAATTTTCCTTGATTCAGGTTTAGTTATTCCTGGGCATGGTATTAGCTGGGGTTGTAGTCTGCTGTGTTTTCTCTAGGCTATGGATTGATTGGTGTTGTGTTTTTTTTTTCTTCTTCATTTTTCTTTTGGTACTCATCATTGCCTTCTCTTTATAGAACATGTGATGTTATGTAATGTATATACACCTTTTCTTTTTCCTGTGCCTTTCTTTTGTACTCATAACTGTCTTTTCTGTATAGCATATGTGATGTTATCTTTGTATATACGCCTTTTCTTTTTCCTGTGTCTTTTTTGTTTGTACTCATCATTGCCTTCTCTTTATAGGATATATATGGTGTTCTCACACACACTCCCTCTATCCAAAATGACCGTCTTGTTACAATTTTTTCCTAAAAAATAAATGATCTTATTACTGCAGTCAAACAAATTATTTTATAGGATATATACATCCAAAATGACCGTCTTGTAACAAAGTCATGCAGTCCTAACTAACTTAACTTAAGGATATTATTGGTAATTAATCCATAATCATCTTATTAAAATAGAAAGTAGACACTCATTTGGAATGGAGGGAGTATAGATATATGAGTGTGTGTGTTTGATTCATTAGGGTTCCACTTTAATTATTGAAGTTTCACAACAATTTTCTCTGCAGATTGTCTGGAGGCAAATTAGGAATGATAGTTCTACTCCAACCACGAAGAAGCCTCCGACTGATGCTTTGATGGCTCAGGTATGCATGTTTTCATTTTCTTCTTGACATCTAGGGACAGTTCTACAAGCATTATAAGAAGTTTTACCTATATACTATGTTTGATCTGTTCCTAGGTACATGAGTTAAATACTTTACCTTTTATGTTTCTTTTGATGAATTTCTTGTATTCTTCAATTATATTTGATTGAAAATTATGATTTTAATCTTTCTCGACTTCAATGACTTATAATTGTGAAAATTATTAAATGTTTGTTTTCAAGTACACTGGAGTAAGGTGTACCTGCATAAAATGTTTTGGTCTTTTAATTTGCTGGAATTACATGGACCATAGTTAAGTTGAGGTCTTTAATGTGGAAGCTAACAATCATTTGCATGCATTTTATTTTCATATGACTTGTCTTAACGACCTATTTGTATGGTTACTCGGTAAAAGAACATAATGAACAATATTTGTATGGTTTGGAAGATGTATTGTTGAGGGAGGGTTTCTTGTTTTCCAATCTCGGGCATATTTGTTATTAGCATCAGTTTAAACACAAGGTTTACTTTCATAAAGTTTCATTTTTGACACAACTTTTGACTATGAAGAAGGGACTAAAAAAAGGAGCTTGCTTGATATGCACATTGGAACTAACTCTGAGTATGAGAATTAAGGCACATGTCAATATTTTTGAAGTTTCTCTAAATGACTGAAGGGCTGATATTAGGGTACTCTGGTTGATTGACGATTTGTTTGGAGAATTAGTGAATTTCTGAAGAGATTTCTAAACAATGACAACTTGAAATGTTATTATTCTGTTGGGATAGTTGTCAAACATTTAATATATGAGTTTTGTATGCTCTATTTCAATTTTTTGATTCTGTTAATTCTTTTTTTTTTGGCATGTGGTATAACATTTTAATAAATTGGACTGTCTAGTGCATTATACTGTTAATTTATTTTAGAAATTGTAAAAGCAGAGGTTGAGGGAGCATTTGATCATTTTGCAGGTGAACAGCTTACGACAGGAGTTGCAACTCTTGGCATCAAATAAGCCAGTTACAATAATAACTACTACAAGTGGAAGAGGTTTATACATTTGACATTTCTCATGATGCGAAAGATTGTTCTGTTTACATTTTACACGGAAAATATTTACTATTCTAAAAAAAAAAAATGAATTGTATTTCAGAGTCAACTTTGCTTTTCAAGTTACAGAGTCTATTAACTATAGTTGTAAATATTGCTCCTTTTAACCATAAGTAATATATTTCATTGGATGGGTGTTTCATTCCATGTTTTATGATTGTTATTATTTTAAATTCGAGAAGGGTTTCTTTAGTATTACAATTCTGCCCCCCCCTCTCTTCCAGCATTGCTGTTCTTCACTCATGGCAGTTTTACTATATTTTCAATATTGTTATCCGAAGAAGTTTTTGATCTGTAGCACATAATTTTTTTTTCCCAGTCACAACAGCATCAACTAACTATTTGTCCTGTTTTATAACTTCCTTTTAGTACCTTGATTGCTGAGAATTCTTTTGTTTTATTTTTTGCAGGTTCTAGCAAATATGGCGTTGTTATTGTTATCGTTGTAGTAGGATATGGCTATGTATGGTGGAAGGTATTGTACGTGCATTTCTGATATTTAAACTTTGTTGGATGAGAGAGCTACAAATACAGTTTTTCATAGCATTATGTTTTTAGCATACTGCAGTAAAAACATTATTGGATGCCGTAATTATGAGCTGGTTCACACTTGGTTTAGTCTAGAAGCCATTGTGGATTTTGGTTCAATGTGAAGGAGATTTTTAGGAAGCTCGATGAAGTTATGCAGCTTTGATATTTATGTTCAAAGCTATATGCTTTATCCACATGAACTGGAGTCCTTATCCCAAGCTCTTGATTATATAATTAGTTTGTTGGGTATAAGGGGGAAGCTCAATCTCATATCCTTAATTTATACAAAAATTGGAAAGTTGACACTCATTTTGGGACAACTGGAGTAGTTGTGATATGCCATTTGTAAGACTATCTCAACAAGAAGCAGGGAAGAAGAAAGCTGATGTTGTGATGCTCTTTCTAGCATGTATATTTTGCAACTCACTTGTTTGTTTACATTTAGCTGATGCAGTAGTCTCTTCTTTATTGAATATTTTCAGGGGTGGAAGCTCCCTGATATGATGTTTGCTACAAGACGTAGTCTATCCGATGCTTGCAATACTGTATCCAGACAGCTTGAGAATGTTTATACATCAATTGCGGTAAATTTTTCCTTTTCTTCTTGTAATCTGGTTATAGTTTATCAAGTCAACGGGTTTTAGCCATCCCTGTACTCATAGCCCCCAAAACTCAGGATTTGCTCCCTAGATTTTCTTGGTACATTTCCAAGATCTACCCCACCAGTCAGCATTAAAATAGTTACATCATGTACACCGATCCATCAATCATAAATGCATTAAACAAAAGAAGAAATTATAATCTCATAAGACCTTTTTTCCATTTTCCAGGCTACCAAGCAGAAACTATCTTCAAGAATTGATAAAGTGGATTCTAGTTTAGATAATGTCGCCACACTTACTGCTGCTACAAAAGAACAGGTCGGCCAAATTTATATACTAATAACTGTTATTAGTTGTTTTTTTTTTTCTTTTCTTATTTACTTTGGTTTACATTTCAAGATTATTTACCTAACTTTGATTAATCTTTTTAGGTTTCTGAACTACGTGGTAAAGCAGAGATTATGGGTTTGGATGTTAACTCCGTTCGTCATGCAGTTAAATCACTGGTGATTTATCTTCTTGATGCTTTAATTTATTTATCTAATTCTCCAACTGTGGCCATAAATCGAAGACTGAGTTGATATTTCCATGTAACAGGAGACTAAAATCAATAGAATAGAAGTCCTTCAGGTACTAATTGTATTATTTGATGACTTCGTTTCCAGTGCGAATATTAGATTTAAACACTTGCTTATACTTTAATTACACAAACTTTGTCATCATCTTTGATTATATTTTTTAGGATGCAACGAATTCTGGAGTAATGAAGTTGTGTGATTTTGCTTCGAACATAGATATGGCCGCAAGTAACAACCGTGCACAGGTATGGATTAAATTCTGGGCTCTTTACAATGCTGCTCAATAATTGAGGTCTCTTGTGTTACCTTCAAGTAACTATATGTCGGGGTTTGTTACATTTGATTACTGATCTCTGTATTAATTACTCGAACTTCATTTTGTAATGCTAACCGAACATTACTTATTTTAGGATTTCGTGTTTTTGATTTGATCGTCAATATATTTATTGTTCTCTGTATTGTGTAGGCTTTACCATCCAATTCCTCAGTGCCAACTATTGAAGCACCACCGACTCCCTCTCCAAGGGTATAGTTTATCTCCGAGTTTATGATGCATTAAATTTGTTTATGCTCGGTCAAATGAAACAAAACTCGAGACTGACGGAGAAAACTCATAGACTGATATCATTTAAACCATCCAACTTCTGCTTTTCATAACAACTAATGTCGGAAATAGGCCACTGAATATTGTTTTTACTATGCAACGTTCTTTTATTTATTTGTTTACAGAACATTGTGTTCAAACCTTCTTACCATCCAGTAGCTCTGAATAATGCACAAACTCACTAAAAAAACATAATATTCACTTGTTTGTAGTCAATAATTCGGAACTTTTTATGCTGAAATGACCACATCTTCCATTTACTAGTCACTACTACTTGCTTTCACTTGAAACCGTCACTTGTTCAAGAAAATGGAAATATACGAGCTTTACTTTGCAGTTTGCTCAAACAATCTGCTATTAGATTCTTTTGTTTTATTTGTAATTCGTGTACAAGAAATATAATTAAGTAGAAGTTTGTTTTTTCTTATGTTTGTGTGATCATTTATCCTTTTTGTTCGGTGCTATTGCAGGCTGAATCTTCACCTGTTTCTCTTCTATGCCTTGAAGCTCCATCTCCATCTGGTACCTCGGGACCCCACAAGGTTGTTTAACCTCACATTTGGTTTATTCCTTGAATTACTCTGGCATATTTCACTTACATTCACTTATTGAGCCCACCCACTTAAATGATCTGTTATGATGTTCTATAAACTAACACGTTTTTTACATGTCAATCTTGTCGGTCTCTTTTGTATGATTTGTGGGATACGTTCTGTTGAAAACTGATGTCGTGCACTTAGCATGAAACCTACCCCACAATCTTATCCATATATAAGCTTGGAGAGTGTTGCTCTTTTGTCAAGAAACTTGTGCATTGTTGAACTTCACAGTTGTTATCAATCTATGAACTATGCCCAACATTCCTCCGAGTCATTGTACTTTGCGAATCTATGCGATCCAACTTACACACTATCTTATTTTAGCCGTGTTCTATAAATAAGCTGAGTGTGAGCCTTGGCCCAACAGTACGATTGTGGTCCCATGTCCTGGAGGGCACGGGATTCAAGTTTAGTAAACAATCTCTCTGTAAAATTTGGGGAAGTGTATTTTATGCGACCAGAACCCACAAAAATGTGGGTTGGATTTTGGGTCCAAATTACCGGTTCTGCTCCCAGGCCACACAATTGCAGGGGAGCTTTGGACACTACCCGCCCTTATTATTAGGCTAAACTACCTTTTTGGTCCCCCAATTATCAAAAATCGACCAGTTTGGTCCCCCAATTAATGAAACTACAAA
>JAYMTK010001901.1:0-15121 GCA_036897405.1 Pelargonium myrrhifolium | reverse complement strand
TTTGTCCTTCTTCATTGCTCAAGGGCAATTTGGTCAATGACCAATTGCTCTTGGAGATACCGGAGGCTACTGGACCAAATATGAGATTTTTGGGAAATGGGGTTGGTCCAAGGGACACAATTCAAGCATTCACAAAGTGTCTGCAATTTATAGTCACTTCAGACAAGAAGATTACGCAAGTATTTGATTTTCTGGTGAACACAATGGGATGGGCTTGGGCATCAAAACAAATTGCTCAAAGACCAGAGATTATTTGTCGTAGTTTGGAGAAGAATATTGTCCCAAGGTGTCATGTTATCCATGTTCTGCAGTTGAAGGGACTGATGAAACAAGATTTCCGGCTAAGCACTATATTAATAATAGGGGAGAAGCTTTTCTTGGACAGGTGCGTGACCGGGTATGAGGATTGCTAACCAATTTTCTATTTGTCAGTTCCTTTTTAACAACATGCTATAGATTATTAGTATTTGATGATCCAGTTTTGTACTACAACCATTTGTCTGTATAAAAAATGAAAGACTATTTGGTTCACACTCCGTATTTGGTATCATTGATCAATGTTTGCTGCTTGTTTTAATTTGGTAGATTAAAATCTTCATAATCTGGACGGTGTGGTCTGGACAGAGAACAGAGTTATTTTTGGTTTAACAGAGAAGATAGCTAATATTGGTTTAGAAGAGAAGAGTGTGTGGCTCTGATATCATATTGGTGATAAGTATAAGATTTTGTATTATCTTAACACAATCCACATACAATACAGTGGCTCTATAAATAGAGCTGCGAAGAAGCAAAGTTACTAATCTAGTCCTATACTACTAACATATACACACATATACACTAACAGACATCGTCAAAACAGCTTGTGCATGCCCAAATAAAACTCAAAAACCGCATGCTTTTATTATACTTATTTGTCAAAATCTTTCCATTGCTTCTAGCTAGTATGTGATTTTGATTTGTATATTTGCATGTCATAGGAGAGAGCACAAAATTCTTTATTCTCCTAGATTTTGTCTATGTTAAATAAAAATATTATGCTTTATTTAAGGGACATTAATGGAGAAGATTCATATCAGATACTTGTCTTAGTTATTGAATATAGATTTTGGTGCTTTACCTTTTTGTGTACTTTTTATCATTTGTGTATGAATAACATGTTGATGATATTGGTAAGTGAAAACATTTAAGGCAGAAGTTCAAACGATAGGAAGCATCCACCACATCAATTTGGTGAGTCTGGTTGGTTTTTGTGATGAAAAACCATACAAGTTCATGTGCAATGGTTCCTTGGACAAATGGGTCTACTATAGAAGCTGAAGTCTTCATCTCAGTTAGCGATACAGAGTAGAAATAATTCGTGACATAGCAAAGAGAGAACCAGAAAATATTTCACTTGGATATCAATCCCCAAAACATTCTTTTCGGTGAATGTTTGAATGCAAAAGTCTTGGATTTCCATTAATACACCCTCGACAGGAACAACCGTAGTTGTTGATCGTTTCTTATCTGGACCCAGATGAAGAATTCGTGAAGCATCACAAACAACTCTTCATTCAGACTGTTGGATGCCGGTAAGGATTCTTTTGGTTTTACGTCATTGTAAAAATATCTTGTGTATGCCCGAATAAAATTCAAGAACCGCATGTTTATTGTACTTATTCTTTGTTAGTATCGATGTGTTAGTGTGAGATATGATTAATGTAGCCGTAATTGTGAGATTTTCTTCTGCATAATATAAGTCGAGATCATTATATATGTACACAAGATCTATTATGAACTTAATTAGCTAGCAGTAGTCTGTGTTGTTTTGTCTCTCTGATTCAATGCCATCACTGCTCAAAATATTATTTCACAGTACCATCACTTGCCAAGTCAATGTACATGAAAACAAGGCTCTTGTGGCAGAAACAAGTATTTCATTTTGTCATGTTATTGCTTCACATTGTATATATTATGCAAGTTACAGAAATGAGCAAAATTCTTACTTCTGATACATGATTTTTGTGCTCCCCTTTACCTACTGATGTTAAAGAAATCTGCATTAATCTATATATGATTTCACAAAACCTTTGCAATTCTGAAATGCATATTCTATATGTTTCAAGCTTCTTGATCGATCTTTTATTGGTCTATGGAGTTTAATAATAGGAAACAAACATGATATAAATTGACTACACCTTCACTCTTCTTTTTCACTCTGTTTCTTGCTACTGCTATTTCATTTCCAGACCAAAACACACACATCAACATCTCAACGACTGCTCTTCACCATTTCAAAGCAACGGTACGTCTCTCTCTCTTTCTCTCTCTATATTTGTTTTAGGTTTCAACACAAACCCTTACTTATTTATAGCAATTGCAAATGGATTTTAAGCTCTCATTTGATTTTAGGCTGTAATATATATAATGGAAACCAAAAGGCTTTCTTCTCTGTTTGCAACTGCAACAACCAAGCTGGGAATGGGAAGCCTCCATTTCAATACTCTTGGTTTCATCAGATCCACCGCTTTCTCCACAAAACCATCTTCTATTGATCATGAACAGCAACAACAACAAAAAGGAGGCTCCTTTGTGGTGTCTTACCTCGTAAACTCGTGTGGCTTATCCCCACAAGCTGCTGTTTCTGTGTCCACCAAGCACAAGAAAAGGCTCAACTTTCATTCTTCTCAAAATCCCGATTCTGTCCTCGCCCTTCTCAGAGAACACGGCCTATCCCAAACCCATATCTCCAAACTTGTCCGGACGAGACCAGAACTGCTTACTTTAAATCCTGAGATGACCCTTTTGCCCAAAATCCAATTTTTGAGTTCCATCGGAATATCAAGCACCGATCTTGCTGCGATTCTCTGATACGAACCAAAAATATTTGGTTAGAAATCGAAGAAAGTAGGGTGCTGTGCACCTGAGATAGAGGTGAAGAAATGAAGAAGATGAAGATGGTGATAGAGATAGACAGAGAAGGAGAGATGGTTTAGAGATTCATTTCATCAATAATAAATGCTGCTTTTACACATAAATCATCCTTACAGTTACATGTAGAAACTAAACAAACCCAAAATTACTAAATTATCCCACATAATTTGGCTTCCACATTTCCATTAAAATATTAATCCACTTCTTAAAATTACTAACCCACAAACATAAATAATATCCACCTCATCACAAAATGTTCTTCACTAATTATATTAAATAAAACATAATATTTTTTTGCTCTTATCAATACTCCATCCATGAAATAATTCTTGTCCTCAAGGATCATATTGTGAAGAAAAATTATGCACTTGGAATTTTCAGCAAGCTGCCACTCGTTGTATGCCCGGATCATAAGATTGCCTTGTTGACGCCTCAATTTTGCCACGAAAAATTATTTCCTCACTTTTGGGAGTGAGATTTCGTAATGGCATTTCATCAAATAGAAGGTCTGCATCCATAACCTCACCCTCTTGTCTAAGAACAAACACGATACCTGGAACACTCTATGGCTTCTCATCAGACAAGTTGTGTGAAAATTGTGTGCATCGTCTTTCACACTACCTTGGATCACCAGTTTCTCTTCCGTACTTTCCATTGCTTGATCCCATGCTCCTTGAGGCATTTCATCGAACATCTCATGTGCATCGTCAGGCCCAATTGTCAAGCCATCATAATCAACCTTGTGTTGCTGTTCCGTCATCTGTGATTGTTGGAAACTGCAACTTGTTGATTCAAACTCTTCCCTTACAGGAGGCCATGAGATTCCTCTTAATATCATCAATTCCTTAAACAAGGTTTTGAGTTCGTCGAATTTTCTATCACGGTCGGCATACAAACTCTCAACCGACGATCTCGATTTTACTTGCTGATTGCTGCTAATATCCATGTCCAGGAATCGGGTAAGCTCTGATACCAATTGATGCGAACCAAAATATTTGGTGTTGCAAGTATTAGAAATCGACGAGAATATGTGAAGAAATCGAAGAAAGAATGGTGCTGTGCACCTGAGATGGGGGTGAAGAATTGAAGAAGAGTGAGACAGAGATGGATAGACAGAGACAGAGAATGAGTGAGGAGTACAGAGTTAGAGAGCAAGAGAAGAAAACAATGTATATTGATATTTGTTTTTCTATGGTTTCTTCCCTTCACACCATCTAATATATATAAGCAAAACAACATCAAAATACAAACCCACTACCCTAAAATTACTAACCCATTACATTAAAAAACAAACCCACTAACATGAAAAATCACACCCCACTACCAAATATTCTCCACTAATTTTTGGCTCTTATCAAAACTCCCTCCATGAAAGATCCTTGTCCTCAAGGATCACAGTTACAAAACATTTGCTCCATGCTACTATCCAAATCTTTTTTTTTTAAATAGGCACGCGGTACTTTTATTAAAAAACCCGAATGTAGGAAATTAACAAAGTACAAGGGAAAAAAACGAGCTAGAAAACGCTCAAAGGATTCGAACACCAAGAGTGGAAATCCCAACCCGAGCTAAAAGAGGATGCCTTGAAAATAAAGAACACAATACTTCTAATCTTGGCGAAAATTTCATGTGCAGACTCAACTTGTGATTGGAACACAACCTTGTTCCGAGCGAGCCACAAGAACCAAAAAGTCACTGAGCAAATAGAATTCCAAACACGACGACCAAATTTGTTGCCTAAAAAGACTAATTGCCATTGATTAAAGAGCAAATTTGGAGATGCGGGGAACACAACCGCGACACGCCACCATAAGAACACCAAGCGCCAGACGGCCAAACTTGACGAGCAAAATAACAGTAGATGAGAAGTGTTTTCCAAAGCAGATAAACAACGCTTACAAAAACAATTTTCAATTGGCAGGATTAAACCACGCTCAACCAAAAAACAGGGAGACGGGACTGCTTCATGGGCCACCAACCATGCGAAGCACTGAATTTTGGGAGGAATCGATGCCTTCCATATAACCTTGGCACTCGGGAAAAGAGAGAGATTGGCATCCTCATATAACTTATCATAAGCTGATCGAGACGAAAAGACACCCTTCGACCCCCACTTCCACGTAACACGATCAGGAGATGAGGGACGAAATTGAACTCGATCCAGGTCTCCGAATAAGCTACTAAGAAGGTCATTTTCCCAAACCCACAATGGTCTCCTAAAGGCTATTCTCCAACGGGAAGGGCTGACAGGGTGATGGAGGGAGGAGACCGTTCCAAACTTAGAAGTACTAAGCATGAATAAGCGAGGATACCTTTGAGCTAGGGGGACATCCAACAACCAAACATCCGTCCAAAAAGCTATGGATCGACCATCTCTAAGAACCCAAACAAAGCTGAGCTTATCGAACCTGGATTGGAAACTAGCATCAGATGATAACCCGTGAATCTGTCGAATAAAAGCTGAGGGGGCAGCAAGATGGACATCCCCGAGATACCAATCTTCAACTCTCCAATTATATTTAGCGCACAGGATCGATTTCCACAAAGATTCATTTTCCGTGGCGAATCTCCACCACCACTTTGCAAGAAGACTAGTGTTAGCTAACCTCAATTGCCTAATACCGAGGCCACCATGTTTTTTCTTCAAAGCCACAACCGCCCATCGGACTTTGCATAATCCACGCTTGTCCGAACATCCCGCCCAAAGAAAACGGCGCTCAATAGACTCGAGAGTGCGAATAACAGCCTTTGGAGCACGGAACAAGCTCATATAAAATAACGGGAGAGATGTGAGAACCGAGCGAATTAGAGTCACCCGACCCCCCAATGATATGTACTTCGCTTTCCAAAGAGCTAAACGGGACTTAACTTTATCAATGATACCTGTCCAAGAACTGATGCGAAACGGGCTGCTGCCAAGATGAAAACCAAGGTAGTTGAATGGGAGTTTATCAATTTGACAACCAAAAATGCTGGCCATGCTTGTTGTCTGCTCCGCATTCAAATTTATCCCAATCAAACGCGACTTGGAGAAGTTGATTTTAAGACCCGAAATAACTTCGAAACATTTCAGCGTTTGTCTCACATTTCCGATGTACATGTTGGGAAGAGTAGCATCCAAAAATAGAAGAGTATCATCGGCAAATTGAAGGTGGGAAATGGAGATTGTCCCAATTTTGATCCCGACAAATTTGGAACGCGACTCAGCCGTGTCAAGAACTAAATGAAGAGCCTCGGCCACAATGATAAACAAGAAAGGAGACAAAGGACATCCCTGCTTAATGCCACGCGAAATCGGAAAGTCTCGAGACGGGGATCCGTTTATTAAAACCGAGATATGAGAGCACAAACAACTCTTTATCCACATACGAAATTTAACACCAAACCCCATGGACTCCAAACAGTAGTCTAAGAAGCCCCAATCAACACGATCAAATGCTTGCTGAAAATCAAGTTTGAGAAGAGCCGAAGGACGACGAGACTTTTTCAAAAAATGTATTAACTCACCCGCGATAAGGATGCTATCAATCATCTGTCGCCCGCTCACGAAAGCACTTTGCACGTCGCTAATTAGATCACTAATTACCAATTTGATTCGGGAAGCCAACATTTTGCTAACAATCTTATAGACCGACGATACGAGACTAATTGGTCTATAGTCATTCAATCCCGAAGGTGAGTCCGACTTGGGGATGAGAGTTAAGAATGCCGAGTTAATCCCTTTTCCAAGATGACCAGTGACGAAGAAGCTCTGAATCAGCGCCCAGAGGTCCGATTTTATTGTAATCCAGCATTTTTGAAAGAAATCGAGACTAAAACCATCCGGACCAGGCGCCTTTGAGCCGTCACAACTGAAAACCGCCGCGCGAACTTCTTCAATAGTGAAAGGCACCTCCAAACTAGCACTGACAGAAGCTGATAAGGACTTGAAATTCAGATTTTGAAAAGTGGGTCTGCGGAACCCCGGAGCAGTGAACCGGCCTTGAAAGAAAAACCTTGCTAATTCCTTGACTGATTCTGGGTTTGAAATCCACCTACCACCATCTTCCAACCCCGAGATGTATTTGCGATTTTGAGAAATAGAAGCACAGCGATGGAAGAACGCTGTGTTTTTATCTCCTTCAGACAACCACCGGATTCGAGAATTAGCTCTCCAATACTCCGATAAGACTTTGGCTTTGACCATTAATTCTAAAGCTAAATCTCCACGTGAAAGTAGCTCGGATTCAGATAGAGGACGAACTTCACTCAACAGATCCAAGTGATCGATTTGGTCAGTCAGCTCCGTTACAACCTGGTCGACTCGCCCAAAAACTGTCAGATTCCAGTCTTTCAAAAAATCCTTCAGCATAGACAACTTTTTCCAAAAACGATAACTTGGTTGACCTGATACAATGAACGATTTCCAAGCCATATCAATAATATTAAGGAAAGACTCATGAGAAAACCAGATGTTCAGGAATTTAAATGGCTTTGGACCCCAGTTGATTGTTTCAAACAGTAAGTGAATAGGACAATGATCAGAACAGCCTCGAGCCAGCCCTTTTTGAACCATCTGGCCATGGGAAATCGGCCAAGAAATAGAAATAAGTACTCGATCTAGTCTGCATGCTAAATTACCCGGACCATACCAAGTATATTGACGACCAAGAAGCGGGAGATTGAGCAAGTGCGCCTGGTCAATAAAATCATTAAAAGAAGACGAAACTGAAGAACTGACCGAACCACTGGATTTCTCATTGCTGTTGCATACACAATTAAAATCACCTGCCAATAGTGTAGGCAGTTTAAAATTCGATATGACTGCAAGAAGAGCGGACCAAAGATCCCGTTTATCAGTTGCCGGTATTGGAGCATAAACATTGATAATCAAACACTCGGCCTCAATTTTCGACCACCATCCGACTAAGCCCACGAAACCACGCTCGACAATATGAGAATGAATTTTAAATTCTGACTCATTCCAAAGACACAAGAGGCCACCTGACCTTCCCACAGCCGGAGAGAACACAGAACAAATTCCCGATTGGGCCCAGATAATACGGCGATCAAACAAAGTGAAATTTGAGAGTTTTGATTCTTGAACAAACACTATACAAGGGCGTCACCTAAGTTAGTTGTTAGTACCCATAAATCCCATTCCATACCGCTGACAAGGAGGCTCGAAACCGAGACCTCAAAGGGAAAACACAAGTGCTTAACCACTTTATATATGTTTGTTAAAAGTTAAATTTGACAACTATTTTGAAATAAAAATTAGATTCTAAAATGACACTTATTTAAAACGGATGAAGTAATTCTCAATGCACTGCATTGAACTTGGATTTGAAACAAACCAAATCCCGTTACTTTGAGATTCTGAATTTATTTTTAAATGCAATGCCATGTCAAATAATTTAAATGATGAGTTTCAAGTCAATTCGAGGTTTAGACACATTCAAAAGAAAAGAAATCAAAAGATAAATGCATATATTTATCTTTGGCGAAGAGAAAATAATTTGACATGGTTCGTAATAAGAATGATTCTTTTGTAGTTCTAACAATTTTTACAATTGTCCTTCAAAAATGATTCTTTTAATAAGAAAATAACAATTTCATTAATACTAAAGGAGAGTTACATAATCTAGAAAAGTAGACATGTTGTAATGTCTTTATAGATGTCGAATGTTCAGAAGAATAATAAATTTTTTTCTCTTTAGAAATGTATTTGACTCGCAACCTCACTAAGGAGTGAAAGACAATTTACTAATAACGAAATAAATAAAAAGCTTCCCCTAAACAAAGACAAAACAAAAATTCCAACAATGAGATAAAACTTCATAATTTCATTAGAAATAAAAATAATATTGGTGTGTTTGGGAACCAACATTTTATTTGAAATGCTAGATTTGAGTCAAATGAGGTGTTTAGGAACTCAAAGAATTTGGATTTGGATTTGAGTCAAATCCAATAGCATTCAAAACATGCTTATAATATGGGATTTCAAATGACAGCTTCTACCTTGTCATTTGAAATTCCATGATTTACCAAACATTATATTCGTCATTTGAAATTCAGGATTTGAAATATTGTATTTCAAATACAAATATAATGTTTGGCAAATCATAGAATAAGCATGTTTTGAATGCTATTGGATTTGACTCAAATCCAAATCCAAATTCTTTGAGTTCTCAAACACCTCATTTGATTCAAATCCAGCATTTCAAATGAAATGCTGGTTCCCAAACACACCCTAACATTTTTTATAATTAAAAAATTACACATTAATGCAAATTAAGCAAAATAATTGTTTAAAGAAAAAAAAGAATACACATAAACGGGTTTCTACAAACTGGGCCCAACATGCGTACACTGAGGCCCATCCTCAAATCAGGTCTCGTTCTCGCGAAAGTATACAGTGAAAAAAAGAGAAAAAACCCAACCCTGAAGGTGAAGCAACCAACCGACGACGACAACGACAACGCCAACGACTACGACGACGATATGGAGGTAAAGGTTGATGAGAAGGACCTGAAAGCCACCGGAGCTGAGCTCCTGCCGGACGGCCGCCGCGGACTCCGTATCCATGGCTGGGAGATCGAGTCTAGTAACCGCTCCATCCTCACCTCTTCCGATTATCTGCAGTACTCTCTCTCTCTCCCTCTCTTTTGTTTCTTCAACCTAAACTCTACATTTGCTACATGTTTGTGAGTTTATACACAGTTTTTGTAGTTCCTGAACCTCGATTTTCAGAATCGCTTACGTGATCGTTGCATTTTGAAATAATTTCGTAAAGTAACTCTAGATTTCGTGATTCTGATTCTAGAATACTAAACGGATTGTATATGTTCTGGATTGGTTTTCTCATTTTGAGTTTTGAAATTGAGAATTCTTTGGAGGATTAGAAGTGTTTCTAGATATTAGAATGGCTGAAATGATAACAAAGCAGTAGCTCCTGTAGTCGCGTAGTTTGTTGAACTTGTTTAATTGTAGTTTTTTGTACAATCACCAGATTTTAGTTGGATACCTTTACCGTTTCCAATTTGAAGCTGAAATGTGAAAATTTTAGGCTGAAGAGTTTAAGTGAATATCCACCGGTTTGCAAAAAGGGAATTGCTACTCTTTGTTGGAAAGTTTATTTGATTTGATTTGATTGATAAACTCAATGGTTGCTTTGATTTGTAGTTTGCACCCTTTTAGTTGGTTTGTTGATTTTTAATGACTTTTAGTTTTTTGCTAGAGTATGAAGGAGCTGTATTGTTGGTATACAATTAGGCCTAGTTCTTTGTTTGCCTTTATGCACTATTTAGGTTTTGTGCTCTTTGCGGTACCATTTTTCGTATACATATGGTAGCAAGGAAATCTCTGGTGCTGAAAATATGTATGGATTGTTGATTTAAATGCCTCTTGTAATTTGTTTGCTTTGACATAGTATAGTTTGATGCTTCATTGTTCGTGACACATGTGACTATGTGAGATAAATGAAATTCTATTTTGAGATTGATATTTGGATTGCATTATATATCTTCTTCATAAGAACTTGAAATGTTTTATTTATTTATTTATGTTAGTGTTTATTTGGGGTAGGAGGAAATTGAATTATGTACTTGAATATTAGGTTAGCAAGTTTATGTTATTAACACATACTCTAGGTTTTTGTTTCACTTAAATTCCTTCATGCTTATAATGGGCCAAATAATCCTTCAAGAATACTGACTGAAGTTTGATAACACTTTTCTTTAGTAACTCAAAGGGATACCTGATTATACAAGTTGCTGGCTCACTCCTTAAATCTTATTAACTAATTTAAATCCATGGGCCAATGCTACCGCGTATGAGATGCTTAAAGTTCCATTAGCTCCAAAATGCTTGTAAAAATAGTAATTTTGTGAAGGACGTCCAAATTAAGATTTCATTCCAGCTATGCTCAATTACAAGTATGGTACCATTACCATGATTGCCCCACTCTTGTATCAAATTAATTTGGTTTGCTCTCTGGAACGTCAATCAAATTTGGATGTTTTAAATGTCATAAACTCATAATTTGTTTTAGCATACTTCTAAGTTACCATCCAATTATTGATGATCAATGTGCTTGCAGGTGGGAAGAAAAGCTTCATACATCTCACTTGCCAGAGATGGTTTTTGGTGACAGTTCTTTGGTTCTCAAGCACATGAAAAGTGGTACTAAAATCCATTTCAATGCGTTTGATGCTCTGACTGGCTGGAAGAAGGAAGCTTTGCCACCAGTTGAAGTTCCTGCAGCAGCACAATGGAAATTCAGAAGGCATGTGAAATACCTATATGTTTCTTCTTTTATGTTGACATTTGTATTTAAGTAATGGGAGACAGAAGGTACTTTTATAATGTGCACCAATAATGCTACACTGGAAACCCTCTCACATTTGTAACTCAAATGGTTACTCAGGGCATTAACACTTTTCTTCTTCTTCTTCTTCTTCTTCTTCTTCTTCTGAATTTGCAGCAAACCTTTCGAGCAAGTGATACTAGATTATGACTATACATTCACTACACCATATTGTGGAAGTGAAACAATTGAGATTGACGCAGAAAAGGTTTGATCTCCCACCACTTTTGCTAACTGAAATTATATGCTAATCTGAGTTGTTTGCGATCCTCATGTTGTCATAGTGTCACGTTCAATGAAAAATATCCCACTTATTATCTTTCTGACCGTCAAAATGCTATTGACATGCTGGTGGGGCGGACGTGTATTTCAAATATAGAACTGAGCATTGAACTATGGCTAAGGGTTTAAAATAACGTTATTAAACTCACCAAATTTATGATAACTGTTGGATTCTTTTTGGATCTATAGAAGTAAGGTAGTAATTGATAATGTGCATGCTGATAGATAGATATATTGTAGGCAGAAGCCAAAGTTTCAGTTGCAAAAATTAGTTCAGTAATGTTTTTGACTTGAAGATGATAATACATTATTGTAGTTTTTTTTTTTCTTCCCAAAATTTGGGTCCTTTTGCTTGGCTCTTATTGTCCTAAGTTTGAAGCATTACAAGGATTCAGACATGTCAATGTATACCTACACACAAGTCCTATGAGTCATGACTACTTGTTACATGGCTTAGTAAGTTCCTTTATTTGCATTTATTTCCTTCTACATTGCCAGTCTCTAGATGTGTCCAAATAGAAATTCTTCAAAACTAGAAAAAAGCTTCTAAACATGCTTTTTTATATGATCAGCATGGCAGAGCTGAAGTCAAAGGAACCTGTGGTCTCCAATGGGAGGATTGTGAGGATAAGATTGATTTGACTGCTCTATCATTAAAAGATCCCATTCTGTTCTATGATGAGGTAAATCCCCATGGATTAAATTTAGTAGTAGATAGAGATAATTTCATTGTCTGTACTTCTGGAACATATTACTGATCATGACCAAGGTACCTTGTCAATCAACAGGTAATCCTGTATGAAGATGAATTGGCTGATAGTGGAGTGTCACTTTTGACCGTAAAAGTGGTAATTTTTTCTTGTGATTTGTCTGTTATGTTGTTCTGCATGCCACAATATATATCAGGATCTCCAAGGACTGATCACATACTTTTCTTTTCTAGAGGGTCATGCCGAGTTGTTGGTTCCTTCTCTTGCGTTTCTGGGTAAGTCTTCCACAATCCACATAAATTTGTGTTAGGATGAGCATGCTATCATCCATATGAATCTCTGTTTTCAGTGAAACCCTATAGAGAAGATGAGAAGTCATATGGAACCAAACTTTTTCTTTCACCATGCTCTATAATTCCTATTTAGTCCCTGATTCAATTGTTCCTCCAGCTTAGAGTTGATGGCATGCTCATGAGGCTCAGGGAAACAAGGATGCACTGTGTATTTGGAGATAGTTCGAAACCTGTCGTTCTTCGAGAAAGCTGCTGGAGAGAAGCGACATTTAAAGCTTTGGCTGCAGTAAGTTTTTGGTCTTTAACATCTTTTAACACGCAACAACTTATTGTATTACCAAGTTAAAAAGGTATATCATAGTGGGGCTATAGAGATAAAAAGTTAGAGCTGTGAGATAATGTGGTTCAGGCTATTTCTTGATAGCAACAATAAGGGTCTTAAGTTAGGCTTAAATAAGATTACTGGTATGATGGTTTTTGGAAGTGCTTGGAAAGATATTTGTTGTATTTAAATAAGGAAGAATACTTTAGCAAGGCTTTTCTGGGGAAGTTTGCAGTAGGCCAAGAACAGTAAGAGTGATGGCAAAATATTAAGTTATTAGAAAGACTAGCGTATGAAAGATTCAAATTTGTAGTTATGAAACACTGAAGATGCAGGTTTTAAAGTCTTAATAGGATCAAAAGATAGAGTGAAAAGGAGAAAAGAAGTGATCACGCTCTCCAATATCAGCATATTGAATTTGTTGTTGTTTCCTTTGTTCGGTTCAGTAGAAGTGATGGGTAAATCTTAAGTTATTAGAAAGACTAGCTTATGCAAGATTTGAATCTATAGATATGAAAGCTGCACTGCAGGTTCAAAAGGTTTATTAGGATTAAAAGATAGAATTGAAAGGAGAAAGGAGTGATCACACTCTCCATTATCAGCATATTGAATTCACTGTTGTGTCCTTTGTTCAGTTCTGTAATAGTAGATGCAGTTTCTCTTGTGCGATATCGTAGCTTTAAAGATTTATTGTGGTGAGTGTTGATTGGCTTGATTAAATAATGCAGAAAGGATACCCTTCTGATTCTGCTGCTTATAATGATCCAAGCATCATCAGCCAGAGGCTTCCTGTCATCATGCAGAAGACTCAAAAGCTAAGGGTCCCTGAAATCTTGTAAGCTGTAAACTGTTTTCATACAGATAATTATAATTATTCCTATGTTGTGATCACCGAGAACTTAGGGTCCCCAGTCAATGGAATTCTCAGGCTTGATCTTCTATCTTTCATGTTTAATCATATATTCCCAACATATCTTGAAAGAAAACAGTACATTGTTGATGATTATTTGTTTGGGATGTTTTGCTTTCTTCATCTTCTATACCATCATGATTGTAGAGAACAGGAAGTAGAAGTAAGTCAGAGTTCTTCAAATCGAGATATGAAATCGGAACGTTTTAGAAAATTATCAGAAGGTTTTTGGTAACACTAAAGCAAAAGCAATGTACTTGCCTATTGGATAAAACCAAGATAGATTGGTTATCATTCAGGACATCTTTCCTGATGCCACTATTTGATAATGGATTGCCGCTGTCAGATTGTTAATCTGGAATTTTGCAGAAGAGAAAATTGTATGCTAAATTGAAGGTTTACATGCTGTATGACTGAATGTTTGAGAAATATCTTGTTCAATTCATGCATGTTAAATTTGATAATGGACTACATATAATGGTATGGGCTTCCACTACTAAAAGGTCAACCTTGTTAGTATGATTTCACTTGCATAATTATATGTAGCTCATTTTTGTCATGTTTATCCAATGTGAGACTTTTTTCACCCACTTCAACAATGCATAAGTGCGGCCAATGGATGAGCCCAAGAACTTTAGATAGCAACAATCAAAGTGATTATGTTTTTGCTAAGATAGATAAGATCAATTAAGGACAACTTGAGGAAGGTTTTAAATTGGTCTATAGAGGTCATAAGAGTTTTAGCGGTGCTACTATAGCAAGACAGTATTAAAAAGTAACAGGGGTTGAGGTCTCTCTTTCTCTCTCCCTCACTCTCACACACAAATGACGTAGTACAATGTTCTCTTGAGATCGGCCCTAGCAGTTTGGCTGCAGTTGGCCCATTTAGTTATTAGGTTAAGGTGTTGAGAAGAGTGGTTCTTATGCACTGCATAAATTTGAATCTGTCATTTACGTGCACACACTATAGTCCAAAATGGTTGATTGAAATCTGGTCTGTATATTAAATGTTGATTTACAGTAGATGCCTAGATTTTAGTTTCCAGTTTTTGCAGTGATCAGTTAACAAATTACACAGTGAACTTCATTACCCATCATAGAGAGTAGTCCAAGAAGTTACTTGGGGAAGATAATGGAAGTATTTATGTATTACTTCCTATCTCTCCTTCAAAAATCTTCTCAAAATATTTTATTTATGTTTGCGAGTATGGTTTCACTTTTTGCATTAGAATCATATTGTTCTCTCACATGTGAGTCTGTAATAAATTTTTGGGGAAATTACAGGTTACTACCCTGTTAGATTCGAATTTATCAAGTTACTACCCTGAAGAATTTTTCCTTTCA
>JAYMTK010001900.1:0-15122 GCA_036897405.1 Pelargonium myrrhifolium | reverse complement strand
ACCCTTGGAAATCATTATCACAATTGCGTCGTCTTGATAGTTAGTTTTTAATGGCAATACCATCATGCATTGGGGTAACTGGTACAAGGCACTTGATCCCTTCGAGGTCTCGGGAATTTGAGCCTCCCTTCATGGTGTTGGTATTGCCAGTAAATGAGAAAAAAAAGGTTTTTGGCAAGTACAAACTGGACTAATGAGTTCAGGAAAAAAAAAAAAAAAACAAACTAGACAAATGATCAGAATTTACTTTATTACACTATATATTCTAGCTTCAAAAGCTTATTTTTTTTCATCTTACCAAATTTAATGACATTTTCTATGCTTTATATAAATTAATCCTCTGTTATTTTATTTTGTTATTGTATTTCATCATTGATCATTATTGCAAAGTCAGTAAAGCAGTTATATTTGCCCGTCTCTTGAAAAGTAGATTCTACCAAAGATGTGAAAGTAGACATTGATGGTGAGATGCCTCCACTTGAGAAGATCTTAAAGAGCAAGAGATCACTTCAGAAGTGGAAGAGCTTTCCTAACCGTAATAGTTCATTCAAGACCTCTAGGAGCAGGAAGTGGACAAAGAACATGTACTCGGACATTTTGGAAATAGATGGCAATCCACTTCCAAAGGTCCCGGAGGAAGAAGGAGCTGTTGGCATAATAACGATGGAAGATGTGATTGAGGAGCTCTTACAGGTACAACACGAGTTAAATATATACGTGTTTCTCTTTTTCAAAATATTTGGTGTATAATTTTGTGACCTGACTGACATTGATTGATTCAACACATTGTAGGAAGAAATATTTGATGAGACAGACCACCAGTTTGAGGAGTCATAACAAAGCAGGTTTTCTGAGAAGTGGAATGTGTTCTATTGAAAGTGGTAAAGTTAAAAAGATTTGTTTTGGTAGGATTACAGAAGTTTAGAGAGTTAATACTTTGTTCATGGACTGAAGAGATGTGAATTGTTGTATTCTGCTTTATAATACATGTAGAAGAAGTGTAATATAAGTGATGTATATGCCAAGCTCAGAGTATCTTGTCTAGTGTCGAACTCGCGAGCCTATGGTTTTGCTGTTAATATATTCCGGTCTCTGCCAGTTTATCATTGATATGTACCTTTGTGATCCTTGCAAATTTTGTGAATTAAACCACCCCAAATTCTTATGAGTATTCCATGTTGTTATAGTATTTACATGATAAGCAAATGACGTGATTAGGATGACTAATGTGTTATTGAAGGATTTTCTTCCTCCCCTTGTGAAGTTGCTTGAACAAAACAATATATCATTAACGTACAATTCACCTACGTTAAGATATTGGAGAAAACTAAACCATTGTGAATTTAACTCACCTTACTCGTTCATTATAATATTTTATTTCACCGTAAAATAATTTCATAACAAAGCAATTTGTTTCGGTAATGTATTTCTCGCATCATATAATACAAGTTTACCGTTCAAATATTGATTTTTACTTCATGTAATATATTTTTAACCTGATTTGATTTGGAAGAGCTTACGTGCCTTTGTTTAAGCATACAAGTAGATCAGCTCCCCAACTAAAATTTTGATCACTCGTTTAGCTGCACTCTGACCATTACAAGCTTCTTTCTTCTCCAAGACAAATGGTAAACTTTTGTTTGTTTATACCATAAACTCACCTTTCACATAAAAAGAACCTATAAACATAGAGAGAAAAGACAGAGAGAAAGAGAAAAGCTTGTGATAATTCAGGACATATCTGTTAAATACCTTAAATATTTAAGAGAAGATGATTTATGAGTATGTAATGGGAGGACTGGTTGCTTCCCTTTTGGGTATGCTCTGTTCTCTTCCGGTGAATCAGGTCTTGTTCACAAAGCAGCTTTTCGCTTCTGTGTTCTGTAGCTCAAATTCAGACACCTCTGTCTACACTCATCCGCCGTGCTGTTCTCATTTTTTCAATCCTAGAAGGCCTCTTCTCCGAAGGCTTCAACGTTGCATCAACATCTCATTGTCTGTCACGCACATATGAACATATCATAGACTTCTTGCAAATGTTCTGTCATGAGTTCTTGACTGCAACTGTTTTTTGCCTAGTTTCATAGATAATGATTCATATTTGTTTTGTAGTAGAGGTCAACTTTGAGACTGTCTAATTTGTAGTTGTAAGTTTATGCAGTTTGTTTCATTTGCTTCCCCTTTCATTCAATATTTGTTACCAAACACAATGCTGTAATATGTTTTGATTGAAGACTCAAATGCGTAATAACTTTCTTGATATTGATATTGAATACAAATCATATGAATTTTAGAAACAAGAAATCGAATGACGTATATAGTTGCTACATTATATATGAATCAAACCACGATCATAGCAAGAAAGCCAATAATGATGGAGACCATCCAGCTATAACACTTGGTCACAGCACTAAAGCTTGTTTCTGGGGCTGGAGCTGGGCTGGAAGCTGTATCAGACAGCACAGTCACAACAAGCTTCATGTTTGCTGATGCACAATGCTTGGACACACCACAAATGTACCACTTCCTTCCTGGGGTTGCAAGAGTGATCACATCTTCTCCACTGGTCAAAGCTTCTGTGGTGGCCGGAGCAACGCATTGCTGGAATCCCACTCCATCAACCTTCAAGACATTGTGAGCTCCCTTTGCATACTTAAAAACTGCACAAATTACAATAACATATTGGTACTATTGTTTAGGTTGATCTCTCTAGCCTTTAATTAGAAGCATTATTAGGAAGGTAATGACTTACTGAGTTTGTCTCCAACATGGAATTCCTTTCCCTGAGCCCAAGCTTGATAGTCGAAGTTCGTAGTCCACCCTTTGTCATCTCCTACAATGAACTCAGTTGCAAGAACTGATGGTGCCAAGACTGCTACGAGAGCGAGGATGATGAAGATTTGGGCAGAGGCCATTTGGACTTGGAAGAGAGTTTTTGGCTTAGTGTATGTTTGTTGAAGTGCTTGTTTCAGAAAGTTCATATCGCGGCTATTTATAGAGATTTTTGTTTGATTGATTCTCTGTAGACCAGGTCTTAGAGAAATGTACTTGAATGTTTGGTACAAAAGTTCAAAAGCTGCCCACCAAATAGTTATTTTTTCTAAAAGAAAGTGACTTGTAGCTTGTGGACTTGCTACAGCCGGCACTGCCCAATGGCACATCAAGATTGTATATTCCAAATGATGTATCAAGAATATACATGAAACAATTGTAACTTGTATGCCTTTTCTCCATCTCATCTTCTATCGCGCCATTGGATCGCTTGTGGTTTGAGAATTTATCTGTCATTGTCCAGCTTGCCGTCTTCAGATGCTAATTAGCTATTTGCTGAAGCTAGCTAGTACAACAAGTGTATCTATCAAAATTGGTTTGAAGGTTTTGATTACCTTACAATTATTTTATTTCTTTTGGTCATATTTATAAAATTTACATATTGTATATCTGAAAATAGTGTTAATGGGCTGGTAGTAGGCATTTTATTTTTATGGTAAAAGCTATTTTCCCCAGTTCATTTCAAGGCCACATTTGCTCATATTCTGCAGAATTCTGCTCTTACTAACCAATAAATGGCACCGCAAAGCCACAAAATGTAAGCTAATTGTTGAAACATGATAAATTCAGGGCAACACAAGATTTTGTTAATTACAAAGGCGAAAAGCTATTGGTTCAATGAGTCTGAGAATTTATATATATGAAAACCAGCGATATAAGGAAAACTTATACTCCTGCAATGCTAATAGCCTAGCCTTAGCAACTAATTAGTTGCAAGTATCTTGAACTGTTGACAGAAATAAAAAATCAAGAAATATAATAAACAGAATACACTTATGTCAGCAACAGTGCATGTGCTTGCATGATGAATTAGAATATCCTAAACCAGATATCTGTTTTTTTTTTTTTTACTAAGATGGAGCTACAAAATGGGAACATCATAGGAACAAGAACAACACATGATAGTCCTCTTCCCATGATTACTGGTGGTGTTGCTAAGGTTCCAAGAATAAATGCTTTTATGTTATGAAACATGATTACAGTGTTGATGCTTGGGATCTTTTGCTGGTTGAGAGGATTGTCTACCTAATTCAGGAAAAAGAACCCAATAACAACAACTACTCGGGTTTTGAATTACCTCGTTGATCACACTCACTATTAGTAGTGTGTCAACTGGATGTTAAGTGCTTTGTTTATGGTTCCGAATTCTTAATTCTGCCCATCTCTTCTAGTTATTTTTGGGAGCACATGATGAATTCTGTTTATTTAAGTGATAAAGTTGTGATATGGGGGGTGCTTAACTTTCATTTCTGTGACTCCTAGAAGATTGAACCATAAACTATTTGGGTTGTCCCTAAACATAATCCAAGTCCTCAGCTTTGAAGTTGTAGTTGAGACATGAGAAATTTTATCTAAGGAATTAGTTATTATATTCATGTGTTTTGTTTGATTCTGCGATAAAATACAGTATTGCTTCATGTGTAGTTTTCATATAGGCACTGATATGTTTAAATCTAAATTCAGCCCATCTAAATTAGTACTACTGAAAAATATTCTTAACTGGACTTGGACTTTCCAGTTTGACAGATACACTCTGCAACTTAGTTACTTCCCAAACTTACAATTTTTACAAGCCCAGCCCTTGAATCCTACTTTAGCTTAATTTAGTCTTAGACTAGACCTCAAAACCAGCTATGGAAGTTTATGGACCCACCAAAAATTTCAACTTGATCTTGATTATTTGTGGTTGTGGTCATATAATATAGAGTTGCAAATATGGTTCTTGTTCTTGTTTACTCTTTGAACCTTAATTTTTGGGTCAACATCAGTAGTATTTATTAAAATAACAGTGGTTTGCTTCTTCAGGTATCCTTAACAAAATACCAAAAGACAATTCTGTTTTAAGTGTTGCCTAAAAGACTATAAAAGGGTACCAAGTTTAGTTGCAAACACACCCTTCTCAGTTCTCACTCACAACAGAAACAGATACCAAAGATCATAAAAGAGACCATTTTATCTCAGATTTATTCTTCGATCTTTAAAAATGGTTTACGAGTATGTGTTGGGAGGAATAGTTGCTTCCTTGTTGGGGTATGCTTTGTTCTCCTATTTGAGAGTACACTACAAGAAAACTACACCTTCAAGTTCAGTGGACAAGCCAAGTAATGATCAGTGCCTTACCTCAAGACCAAATGTGGAACATCAAACATCAAATGAACCCGAAAGTACTGACATCATCATTGTAGGTGCTGGAGTTGCTGGAGCAGCTCTTGCTTACACTCTTGGAAAGGTAAGTTGGTGAAACAAACCATTTCTTGGTGGAAATATAAAATGACCAATCATTATATGTAACCTCATTATCTGCTAATTGTTGCAGGAAGGACGCCAAGTGCACGTGATTGAGAGGGACTTGACCCAACCAGATAGGATTGTTGGTGAACTGCTACAACCTGGGGGTTACCTCAAACTAGTTGAGTTAGGTCTTGAAGGTATGCAAGAACTTCAATATCACTTTGTTCTTATTCAAAGTAGCTGCTCTTTCCTCATGCTTTAGACAACAGTTAAAACATGTAAATATGTATTATTGTGGATGCAGATTGTGTCAATGAGATTGATGCACAGCGCGTATTTGGATATGCTCTCTACCAGAATGGAAGAAGTACTAAACTGACATATCCCTTGGAAAAGTTCAATCCTGATGTGGCTGGGAGAAGCTTTCACAACGGGCGATTCATCCAAAGAATGAGGGAGAAGGCTGCAACTTTACAAAAGTATCTATGATCCTAAGTTTCATAGAATAATATTAACTAACTCAGCAAGTTGTTTTCTTTTAACATGTTTGTGTCTTCTTTCTTTAATGTCTATATAGTGTAAGGTTGGAAGAAGGAAGTGTCACATCTCTAGTTTTAGAGAAAGGAACTGTTAAAGGAGTACAATACAAAACAAAGACTAGTCAAGAACAGACAGCTTATGCTCCCTTAACAATAGTTTGTGATGGAGGTTTCTCAAATTTGCGACGCTCCCTCTGCAATCCTAAGGTAAAGAGGCTGCTGTCTATCTTGGATTTGCACTTAAACAACGCCACTGTTCGCGAAACTAAACAAATTGTCACTTGTGCTTGTGCAGGTTGATGTCCCATCTTGTTTTGTTGGTATGATATTGGAGAACTGTAAGCTTCCACATGCAAACCATGGACATGTCATTTTGGCAGATCCTTCGCCTATCCTGTTTTATCCCATCAGTAGCACTGAGATTCGATGTTTGGTAGATGTACCTGGCCAAAAAGTTCCTTCCATTTCTAATGGTGAAATGGAGACCTACCTGAAAAGTGTGATTGCTCCTCAGGTTTTGTAATCTTCTTGACATGAGGCCATTTCTTGTGTTGGATCCGTTTCTTTGATGCTGTCCCTATAACCAAATAACCTTGGCTTTTTTCAGATTCCCCGGTAACTGCATGATGCCTTCATATACGCAATTGAGAATGGACACATACGAACAATGACAAATAGGAGCATGCCAGCCACACCTTTACCCACTCCTGGTGCACTTCTGATGGGGGATGCATTCAACATGAGGCATCCTCTAACCGGGGGTGGCATGACAGTTGCTCTATCTGATGTTGTCGTGCTAAGGGATCTTCTTAGACCGCTAGACAATCTGAATGACGCCTCTTATCTCTGCAAATATCTTGAATCTTTCTACACCCTTCGAAAGGTAAGTAGTATTCTGAATTCTGATACAATGCTTGTTAATTCTCTTTTCTATGAAATGACGGGATCTTGGTTAGCAGCCTGTGGCATCTACCATAAACACACTGGCAGGAGCTCTATACAAAGTCTTTTGTGCATCTCCTGATCCGGCTAGCATGGAAATGCGCGAAGCGTGTTTTGACTATTTGAGTCTTGGTGATGTGTTCTCGAAGGGACCTATATCTCTACTCTCTGGTCTAAATCCTCGTCCATTGATCTTGGTTCTTCATTTCTTCGCTGTGGCTATCTATGGTGTTGGTCGCTTGTTCCTTCCATTTCCTTCACCCAAACGCCTGTGGATTGGAGCTAGACTCATTTCAGTACGTGCCTGAATTCAATCTTTCGATATGAGTTTGAATTAGACTTATAATTTCTCTTTAATCTGTTGCATAAGTTAACTCTCATTCGTCTTGCAGGGTGCATCAGGAATTATTTTCCCTATCATAAAGGCTGAAGGAGTTAGACGAATGTTCTTCCCCATGATAGCACCAGCTTATCATAGATCTCTTCCAGCTAATTGACAAAACAGAACCAGAAGGAACCAAAAGATGCGAAAATGAGTGTTACTGTAGATTTCTAGCTAATGATACGCTCTTGAAATGGGAACAAAGTTTCCATATTTAACTCAAATCAATGTACCATTCTTCTCTAACAGACCAAAACAATCATTTCTAGATGCATACCTTTGTTATTCGCAATATGATTGTGTTTTTGGCTGGAACTTGCGATGTGAATTGTAGTTTTCATTATCCATAAACAAGAACCTTAAGAAAATGAACAAGTCACTGTAGCACTATTTTATATTAGATTGTAAAAAAAAACTCTTTACAAATGAAGATCGTATCCAATTTTCACATAAATAACTGATCAGTCAAATACAAGAACTGCCCTCAACCCTCAATTGTGTTTTTTAGATCTCTCCTTTCTCTTATCCCTAGACTTTTCTTTAGATCTGTGTTTGTGCTTTCGAGAGTGTTCCTTTGAGCTTCCTGAGTGACTCTTCTTTGCCTTCTTTCGCCGATTCTCATGAAGCTCCTCTTCTGAAGAAGATTCATAAGGCTTCAATGAAGAAGGCTTCTCTGGGCCAATAACAACCCGGTGATCCCTCATATCATGGCTTGATGAGAGCTGTTCCTTGGAGTCTGGATCAGGAGGAAGGTAAGGACCTGTCTCATCCATCCTTGACCCTACAGCACCTCTTCCACGCTTGACCCTGTAATCAGCAATAGCATTCAATCATCCCAGACCAATAAAAACTATTTCCTGTGCAACGGAAAATATTTTGCACGCTAACTTGGGCATATCAGCAAACGCACACAGAGAAAAACAGTCTCTATCCACAAAGGGGAACGTTCTGACCTTGAGTGTAGAAATTCCTCAATCTCCTCATCTCTCAAACCTTCATCTTCCCTTGAATAGCAAGTCTCTGTTACTCTTTTGCTTGATGAGTAAGAAGCATTAGTATTTTTGTTTGATACATCATTCCTCTTACTAGTGCTCCCCGATGAGGTAGCTGAGTCCCTATGGTTACTGTAACTACCGCTCTCATCTTTCTGTTTCTTTTTAAGCCGATCGTCCAGCTCTTGTTCTTTCTGCCGTACTCGCCACATTTCATTCACCTCCACAGCTCGATTTGCTGAGAAAAATGAAACAGTCAAGCTGCAGATCACATGACCAACTAACACATTATAAAACAGCGAGCTTTGTTTAGATCCTTCAAAGATGGCCAAGCTTGGCTTGGATTGTTATACCATATATCTCCTCAGGAATAAGAGAGGCAGAAGCTCAAATTCTCAGATCCCAAGATCCACCCAGATTAACCATCACAAATGTTCCTTTGCAGTTTACGCATCCAACAGTTCTTCGCAACTTTTGAAAATGAAAGACCATGATCTACTGACATGATAAAATCAATTGGGTTTACTTATATCAGTTCATAGGGAGCTGTGTACATTTCAGATGTGGTTTCCTAATCTATGACAAAAACAAGACTTGTTATTCCCTTATTAAATGCCCAGGCAGGCTACACTATATTTGGTTTCAATTTGATCTGTCTCCAAATGTATTTTCATTAGCAATATACTAAATCTTTCATAGTTGCCCCTTTTAAACACTTAACAGCAGAAGGCAAATACTGCTCACAGACAAGGCATGGCTTTGATATGTATTTACATATCATTACATACTTCCAAAGGCATATTGGGAAGGGTCCACTTTTGAAGTTGATGTGTCTTTTACCATAGCAAGCATCTTCTTACCTAAGTAATTATCCTTTCTGAAATGCATGAACTTGTTAAGTTGAAAGAGAGAAAGAGAGACTAACCTTGCTGTACCCCGAGAACAGTTGCAGTGAGGAACCGGGAATTTGGTCTACCTCTTGCTTTAGGCTGCCTAAGGTAAGCAAGGACACCTTCTTTCTCAGATTGTTGCCGCAGTTCTGCTGCCTCTTTTAGAAGAATAGCAGCTATTCTATTCTCTGTCTCTAAATCCATCTAACCATACCAAGGAAGTTGAACCATACCAAGGAAGTAGATGAAAAAACACGAGTATAAGTGTAAGTGTACATTCAAAACGAAAACAATAAGTCAATAACAGTAGTTTCGAGTTTCGACATAACAATTACATATATCAAACATAAAGTTGCATTAATATATACCAAGGGGCTACCAAACCCTAGTATGTTCAGCACTAGCAGTAAAATTTAGTTCTACTCAATAGCTGATACAAGAAACCAACATTAACTCCTAGCTTGACCTGTGTGATTCTGTGTTCTCCTAACCATCTAAACAAAACCCAACAATCAGAGTAACACACATTTAGTCATACTAGCTATAAATCCAAATTCCATAATTCAAGTAGACAAACCACATGAAGCATTGAACATTCACACAATCCTTGCAAATATTTCAAAAAAAATTATTTTTGAGAAATACCCTAGAATTAAATCAAGTACTCTATTAGATTATGAAATTATCTAATTCAAGAGAAATAACAATAATTTCATATGAAGCTAACGAAAAAAATAGCACGGAACTTTTTGAAACAAGAAGTTGCGAGAGCTGATGGATTCAGGTGTAATTACCTTAGATTTTGGGAACCGAAAACCCCTTACTGCAGCGTAACCGGAGCTCACAGCTAATGATTGGAGATAGACTTTGAGAGAGAGACGGGAAATGGGTTCTAGGGTTCGATCGATAAATGTTTTCAGAACTGGACCGAAACCAGCAGGCCAACCGGTCCGGTTCAGAACTGACCCGGTTATGCATCAATTGTTTAAGAACTTTCTTTAACTCTATCGACTCGAGTAACTATATACCATTCAAAAACTGATTAGGGTTTTCCATAAACCCGCCCCGCCGGATTTTGCAGTTGCAGATAACACAAAACATTCAGCTTCTGCCCAGAAAGCTCATCCAAAATGTCGGCGATCCACAATCTGTTCCCGTCAATCGTGTCGTCGTCGTCAACTTTCTTGGCTCCTTCCAATTTTATTTCTATTCCAAGGTACCAATCACACATTCCTTCTTACTTTTCTCAGCAACCAAACAGTATTGTGTGTGTTTGTGAGATACTACGTGGGTAAAATGGAAAACCCAGCAATAAAGTTCATTTCTTTTTTGTATCCCATTGTCCAGAATAATTTATCTAAAACTTTCTGATTTGCTTGTGGCGCAGAGTTCAAAAGATTTCACTTTCCGCAAAAAAGTATGGCATTTGCAAATGTGTTGCCACACCTCAAGAGCTCAACACTGGTACGGTTCTGCATCCATTTTTACTCTGTACTTCATTCTTCTTGAGGGAAAATGCTCAAGGTATTTGCTTGTTGTTGTGAAGCTTACACGACAAAGGTGTCTCGTAATGAGAACATGGGGAAATTGCAAGCAGGATACCTTTTCCCAGAGGTCTGTAATTACATTTTATATTATTTGCTACTGTTATGCACCTTTTTAGGTATTTAAATTGACAAACATTGAGAAAATCATTATCATCTTTTTTTTCAGTTCGAATATGCTACTTTTGCGGTTTGGTTTTAGGTACTAGAACGGTTGGATAAATTCCTAAGGTCTTATCTCCCCATCTTTCCTCTACTAACTCCAAAGTGCTCAAGTTCCTTCCAAATGTTGCCTTATTTTGTTTCTACATTCCCTTGCATTGGGAAACAAATTATTGCAACTTGTTTGGTAAATGTAAAGTATACTTATTAGTTGCATTAGAGTGCTGAAAACAATGTGGTATACAAGTAGGTAGGATTCCTCTTGTACCTCTGTATCCTTTCCTGCCTAAGATAACCAAAAAGTATGGGATTGGGAAGAATGTTCATCCACTCTAGTTGTTTGATCAGCTTGTTGTACATTGTCTTCCATATCCATTTGTATTGGTTTCATGCTCGTATCAAATTACTTATCTGGCCAGCTTGTTAATTTTAAGCTCAATGTATTTTTTTAATTGTTTTATCTATTGTTGGACAAGGAAGTTTGTAGTTTTCTAACTCCCATATGCTCATCTTTTTTTTCTTTTTATATTATTCTCGTTGGGAAAAGATTGCTAGGAGAAGGGCTGCACATCTGCTGAAGTATCCTGATGCCCAAGTTATTAGCCTTGGAATTGGCGACACCACTGAGCCTATTCCTGAAGTTATAACTTCTGCTATGGCAAAGGTACTTCTGACATGCTCATTACCATTGTTTTAGAGACTAGGTTATCCTTTAAGATCAGCACAATACTTGTTACTAGACCAATTTTGTTTTCATTTATATGTTTGTTCTAGCATTATATTTGCAACAAATGTTCCAAATATAAATGTTTTCCATGCTGATATATCTTATTTATACAGTAGATTGATCACTGACCATCTTTCTTCTTTTCTGACTGCATCTTTACTTTTATGTTCATTTTGATGTTTGTAGAAAGCAAATGGATTGTCTACTCTAGAAGGTTACAGTGGTTATGGAGCTGAACAAGGTGAAAAGGTATGTGCACCCTTGGTTTGTAATTGGCTGTGTAGTTGTGTTTCTGAATATATGTAGTTGCTCTACCTGTGTTCATTGTTAAGTTTAGACTAGGTTGAATAATAATTCACGGTATAGTAATTATATGCATGTCTGGTTTATTATGAATTATTGTTATTAGTGTTCGTATTACTCATGAAGTTAAAAGATATTGCTATGCTTGCATCTCTGAGTTCTATAATTTTCATATATAAGCATTTGGACTTTATGCTTGACCTCAGCCTGGTAGAACCGTATAACCCCCTCGATTGATGCAATTCACCTGTGTCTACTATTTAGGCCCGTATCATGCACTATGCTTAGGAGCCCAGATTTTCAAGTTTCATGGTGATTTAAATTTTGAGTAGATTTTAAGAAAGGCTGTTGACCTTTCCTGCCTGCCCCATTTCTCCAGGGTTGCTATTAGCTTTGTCAAAAATACCGTTTACCTATCTAAAGTTGAATCAGCTAAGTTGAAGTATGAAAGATTCTAGTGGTTTTACTTTTACATACTGTTTTTATTGTAAATTGTCCAATAGTAACATAAATTGTTAATATGTACAGCCATTGAGAGCTGCAATTGCTTCAACATTCTATGGCGACCTTGGTATAGAGGATAGTGATATATTTGTTTCAGATGGCGCAAAATGTGATATCTCTCGCCTTCAGGTTTGTTTTGGCATCTACATCTTTTTGTATTTTATGTCCCCGCTGTCAGCCATGAGCTGTCTCTGTTTTATTTTCATTCTCTCTTTTCTAGATTTTATACATATGCTGGTAAGTGGAATTTGATTTGCACTTATACGTTTCTTGTATTCAAATAACTTCTTCTGTGTTTTCATCTTGTGTAGGTTGTTTTTGGGTCTAATGTTACTATATCAGTGCAAGATCCATCGTACCCGGTACTTCATCTTTCTATTAAGTCAAATCGTTTTTATATCTTCTTAGTTACATTTCATTCTTATGTTCCTTTTCCATTGTTTAGTATTTATATTTCTTTTGATGTATTAGATGATAAATTTTGGCGCTGTCTATACTGTAAAGTACTAACTTCGAAGTATATATGATTGTCCATGTGGATATCATCTATAATTGGGTTCTTGTGAAGGAATGATTCTGATATCCTTTTCCTTTGCAGGCATATGTAGACTCAAGTGTTATAATGGGCCAGACTGGGTTGTTTCAAAAAGATGGTGAAAAGTTCGCGAATATAGAATACATGAGGTGCACTCCAGAGAATGGTTTCTTTCCTGATCTGTCCACTACTGCTCGAACAGATATCATATTTTTCTGTTCACCTAATAATCCCACTGGGGCTGCTGCAACGAAGGAGCAACTAACTCGATTGGTACAGTTTGCCAAGGACAATGGATCAATCATAGTTTATGATTCTGCATATGCCATGTACATGTCAGATGATAACCCACGGTCCATCTTTGAAATTCCTGGGGCCAAAGAGGTAAATGTGGAAATGACAATGTGTATTTTAACTGTTGTTCTTCACCCTGTATATTTTTTATCTGTGTCATTTTTATTGTTATCAATATTTAGCTACTTTATGACCATTGCAGGTTGCAATTGAGACAGCATCTTTTAGCAAGTATGCTGGGTTTACTGGAGTACGTCTTGGTTGGACTGTGGTTCCAAAAGAATTGTTATTTTCTGATGGATTTCCTGTTGCAAAGGACTTCAATCGCATTGTTTGTACTTGCTTCAATGGTGCTTCCAATATTTCCCAAGCTGGTGGTCTGGCTTGCCTTTCACCTGAGGGTCTTAAGGTCAGTTTTTTGGCATCTACCTTTTTTTCAGACTTTCAATGTTATAAAAACTAGTTCTTAATATATATTTCCACTCTTTGTAGGCAATGCACGAAGTGATTGGCTTTTACAAGGAAAATACTAATATAATTGTGGAGACATTTGAGTCCCTCGGTTTTAAAGTTTTTGGAGGAAAGAATGCCCCTTATGTGTGGGTTCACTTCCCTGGTCGGAGTTCATGGGATGTGTTCAGTGAGATTCTTGAGAAGACCCATGTGGTTACAACACCTGGGAGTGGTTTTGGACCTGGTGGTGAAGGTTTCGTCAGAGTAAGTGCCTTTGGTCATAGAAACAATATTTTGGAAGCATGTAGAAGATTCAAGCAGTTGTACAAGTGAACCAGGTATGAGTAATTATTGTCACCTTAGTATTTTCCCACCTAAATAATGAAGCATTGTCTTGATGTTGGATCCTATGTACCTTTAGTTTAGACCTGAACTGTTTCTCTATTTTGTTCAGTACAACAATTTTCTCCACTCTTGATCTTATTGAATGATGAACTATTGGCAAATATTGATCATCTATTGTATAAGAGTTTAATTTAAGAAAGAAAAACGTTTGAAGGGTGGATGCATTTTCTGTCCCTATATCACCGGTGTATGTATTTCTACATTAAGTGAATGCTTAGGAAAACTTAACTTATAGCTGATCCCACAAGTGTGGAGGTCCCATCCCAGCACCTCCTGCCACCTCCTTGTGTTTGGCTTTAGGAAAACCGTGAGCGCCTGTTTTTAGCAGAACTGCAGAAGCAATGAGCCAATAAATAAGCAGTAAAAACATCTTGGTAGAGTGTGTGTGTAATAACTATGATCATAAAATGCAGTGTGAAAGTCTGGATCTAAACGTTCAGATTTTTCCAAAAGGTCTCGAGTATTCTTCCTCAAATCCAATGTTGAAATGAAACATAATTTTTGTCACCTCCACTTGAGCTCCTGTACTTCATTCTAACCTTGAAAGTGGAATGGTTATAAATGAGTGATCTTGAATATAGTAGTATGGTTGTCTGAGTATTTGTATTTGAAACAATTACAAAGATATTGCATTTTAAATGAAAATGGATCAAGAATTGCAACTTTGTACCATTAACTATCTCAATTTTCAGAACCCAAGCAAAGCTTGATCTGCTGGTTATATATCATGGTTGGGACCCAAAAACAATGCAAGAGTTTGCCAATGAGAGACCAAAGTGATATGTTTTAGCAGAAGAAAAGGAGTGTTTAAAAACCCAAGCATAGTTTGTTTACGCTGTTCAGGAATCGTTTGAAGTGTTAACTCATCCCAAGCATAGTTTGGTTCATAATTCTTAACTTCATGTTTTTGTTACTCAAGCAAACTACAAACTTCATCATGTTTTAAGTTTACCAAAAAAGACTCTTATTTTAAAATTGTAGTCAACTCATTCCAGCTCTTTCCATTAACATATAGGGTGCGTTTGATCGTCTGGATTGGATAACAATAATGGATTATGGCGGATAAGAAATCCAATGGATAACCAATTATCAAATCCAGCGTTTGATGTCATAGTAGATAGAGTAGTATAGATTTGATATCATTTCATGATTTGGACCAAATTACCC
>JAYMTK010001899.1:0-15122 GCA_036897405.1 Pelargonium myrrhifolium | reverse complement strand
GCACCCACGTGATCGAGATTTCCTTGGGCTCACGCGCGGGCGAGACCCGTCTCCCGTCTCCGGGTCGACTCCCGTCCAGAGACCCGACCCGGGGTCCGAGTCGACTGTTAACCGTCATTCGTCCGGTTGGTAGAGCCACGTGTCTGTCTATTTTTGGCCAGGGAAGTTTTGATTTTTTATGTCGAACCAACCTGGTATAACCGGTTTTCACCTCCATGTAGGCGGTAACCGCCATCTTGCCATTGCCACATCTCCACACCCACCATGTCAACAAGTCCACCTCACCCTTCTTCTTCCTCTGTTCTTCATTTCTTGAAAAATCCAGAATCGACAACCGGAAACTTCATAGTTTGAAGATTTCGGTCGCCGAAATCTAGATTTTCCAGATTTTTTTTTAAAAAAATCAACCCTATCCAGCCGATCACACACAGCAAGGCCATTCATGGCCACCACCGCCGATCAACCACACACACAGGAACAAAAAAAACGCGAAAACAAGGAGGAAAATGAAGTAATGAGCGCAACCGTCAGAGTCGAGTTGAAAGAGACTGGCGGATCTGGAAGGAGTAGCCCATATCAAACCAACACCAAATAGGGCCCCAACCCTATCGCCCCTCACTCTCCGTCTATCCCTCCTTCGTCGCCTCACCACTACCACCTTCTATGCTGCCGCCGATTCCCTCTAACCTCTGCGAGCTACTCCACCTGGCTGAGCTCCAGCTTTGCAGCGGCTCTAACTCTAGCCCCAACCTCCCTGCCCTCCGCCTCCTCAAGCACTCCCTTGTCCCCCACCCCCTACCTATCTTGCCTCCCAGACCTCATGCGCGGGGTCGTCGACAACTTACGGGACCTAGAAAGTGCCAAATTAGCGACCAAGATCTTGCTCGCGCTCTGTCTCTCGGAGGCCAACTGTCACATCACCGTCGAGGTTGGGGCCGTCGTCGTCGTTGTGGAGGTCGTGCTTGAGTTGGAGGGACAAGCGACGGAGAGAGCTCTGGCAGCGTTGGAGATGGATCTACTCTCTATTTTGTGTTTTTTTGGAAAGCATTTCTCTTTTGTACTATTTATTTATTATTATTATTTAAATTTAAAAATAAAATAAAATGAAAATGAAGTGGACTAGCTGAGGTGGAGGACGTGGTAGTGCCACAGTGACGGTTACCGCCTGCGTGGAGCTGAAAACCGACTATAGCAAGTTATCGGGACCAAATGGAAAAAACAAGTCCAGAGTGTTTTTCTTAATAAAAAAAGCACCGAGAGCTAAATGCAAAATCGAGATAAGTTCAGGGATCTAGATACAATTAGCCTCTCTTTTTTATCAATGGAGTTACACAATAGAAGTATTTCTCTCTTTTTAACTGAAAACCCCTCCGCACCTGATTTAATGAGATTCGAACTATGGATCTCCCACGAAGAAGTTGTGTGTCTTACCGTTTTAGTCATCTCCTGACAAACTCGTTGAGTGTTGGTTTGCCTTTTTTTTCTTCAAATGATAAATAAATACTTACTCCATCCCAAAATGAGTGGTCAACACTATTTTATCTGCGTGGCAGTTGATCTTATCTGGAGCTGGAGAAAAAGCATTGAACCTCCAAGTAGGTCCCACTTCCACGTGTACAAAACATAATGCAATAAAGCGTATAGTCCCTAGACTGAAGTCCCCTCCACTCCAGCAGTTCATCCACTTCCACTGATTTGGTCACCAATTTTGGCAATTCAATTCAACCATTCTTAAAATCGTAAATTCAAAATCAGTCCGCATTCAACAAACCAAACCCACGCACACTCACAGCATTGATTCCAGTATCATCAACCAACCATGTACCTCTCTCAAAAACCTAGACCCCTTGATTTCTACAAGCAACCATCCACAACCTCCGCACCACCTCCAATTGCGGCGGAGAGGGATTTGATAATTGAGGTTGCCGGAAATGGAACCTTTCCGCCTCACCACCAGATGGTCCTCGTCGAGGACCCTGAGGTGAAAGTAGCCCCCAAGAAGAGAGCAGAAACTTGGGTCCAGGAGGAGACTCGAAGCTTAATTAGCTTTCGCCGAGAAGTGGATGGTCTTTTCAATACTTCCAAGTCCAACAAGCATCTCTGGGACCAGATCTCCTCCAAATTGAGAGCAAAGGGCTTTGATCGATCCCCGACTATGTGCACCGACAAGTGGAGGAACCTATTGAAGGAGTTTAAGAAAGCTCGGCACGGCCGTGACCGTGATAGATGCCGAGCCGACGGTTCAGCCAAAGTGTCGTATTACAAGGAGCTTGACGATTTGCTCAGAGACAGACCTAAAAATGCTCCTGCTACTTCTACTTACCGGAGTCCTACGCCTTCCAAGGTTGAAACCTACATTCAGTTCTCGGATAAAGGTGTGGTGCTTCTCAATTTTCGATTCTTCTTTGTTTGTTTGGTTTGTGAGAAAATGTTATGCTGGTAACCAAATTATTCTGTTAACTTTTGGGATTGTCTTTTATTTATGCTCAGAAGTAGATGTTTGGACTAATTTGGGTGATGTATTTGTGTTACATTTCTTGTAAGAAGTCTGAGAGCATGTAATTTGTTAAACATATGATCCAAAATAGTGAGTTTAGTCGCCAAATAAAGATTTTTGGTTAAATTTGGTCCCTTGGTTACTTAAAACTATGTTCTTTTTGCACTCCAAAAGGCTAACACCAAATATGTCAATATTACACACATTATGGACTACATGATATTCATAAATGAATTCACGGGTCATGCTTTTTTTGGTTTATGTTATGAACATAACATTCGAGGAATCTTGGTAGGAAATACCGAAATAGGTAGGTTTTTGGCGGAAACTGCTTGGCACAGTAGCTGACTTGTCAAGTTGCTTATCCTTTTGCGTGTTTGGGAATTGTAATGTCTTTATCCACTTATCATGCAGCTGTTGGGTGCATTTGATGATTCATTGTTTTATGGTTGTTACTGTCGGTGTTTTTTAAGAAGGCTGAGATGCTTTGTTTCTGGTTCCTTTTATTTCATTTAAGTGTACAAGTTAATGAATGGCTTACATCCTCCAACTTATTTGATCTCTTTTTTTCATCACCCAAATTATCATGAATATGATGTCTTTAATTGCTAAAAAATGAATATGTAGCATTTAGCAACAATAAGATTTGGTCCTGTGCTTTGAAGGTGTCATTTTCATGTACGTATAATTATTGATGACTTCATTGCTAAAAAATGAACTCGTACCTGTTAGCAATAATGATATTTGTTTCTGAGTATCACGTATGTTAAACATTTAAATTCTAAATCATTTCAGGTCTCGAGGATGCTAGTATTTCATTTGGTTCCTTGGAAGGTATTTCTTCCGGTTTCAATCAGTGTATCTTTTCCAACATAATTTGAAGTTAAGGTGTGTCTTTCTTGTGCATTTGCTGTCTTGTAGTGCAAAACCAGACAATCTTTACTTTTTTTGTCGTTAGAATTTGGGAGTTATTATTTACCATATATACAATATCACTATTTTCGAATCAGATGTATGTTCAGCAAATAATTCTGTGTGTGTTTAAGTTGTATGTATGTCTCATAAGTCATAATCAATTAAACGGTTAGAGCATCAACTATGCATTTACAGTATGTTTTGTTACAAATATATAGATTTTGCAAGAATCTTCTACGAGTTGAAAAAGATGTCTGTGATTTCTCATTCTCTTAGGTCTGACTTGAATGCCTTGGGTATAACATGGAAACTAATTGAAATCTTTTAAATTATTGGCCAAGTTTGACAGGATTTAGTTACAGCTGTCTATATTCATTCTCATTTAAATGGAGTTCCGAGTATCACTTCCCACATTTCTGATGGTATTTCAGTTACATATTATAAGTAATTAGTAGGAATTGGCAAATAAGTGAAATATCATTATCATTATCAGCGTACCATCACAAACTTTGAAATAGAACTGGTAATAATACCTTGTTGTAACTTTTATACACTGTTGAGTGTGACAGAGGTGATGGGAATTGAATTTGGTCTGGACAGGTTTTAAGTGTAGATCTTGCCATCTGATATTTAATATAGTTCTGATGACCGATTCTGAATCACTGATGGATCAATAAGAGGTACCATGAGACTGTTATTCATGATGTGGTTCTAGATCCAACTGTCAAGCTCCCACGATTCACTTAGCTACAAGACTGTTAGGAGGCCACTTTTGTCGACCTGTACCTATCTTGGATTTCTAATAAACTCATTATTTTTCAAATTTATCATCCCAAACAAAAGGTTGAAGCCCCCCCCCCCCCCCCCCCCTCCCGCATAATTAGAAAATTACCTTGCTTTGCAATTTGAAAGTCATATGACTACAGTTTGTTCATCCCTTTCTAATTGTTGCCTTGAGTTCTTACCATATCTACTTTGCTTGGTTTGCAGCTGCTGGACAGTCAACAGCCAATTTGGAAAGGCAGTCGAATCATGATAGTGATTCTCTTGCTATTACATCAGCTGATCCAATTGCTGGCAGTGAAGTTCCGCCTTGGAATTGGAGAGAGACCCCAGGAAATGGTAAGCTTTTCAAATGAAATAGTGAAATTCCAAGTGTGAGTGGTAAAGTTGCCACAATTTCCCCTAACGTTCCAGTTTGATTCATTAATCCTTTGAACTGTTCAATTCAGTCCTTTTTCTTTGTTTTCATGTTCAAATTTGGCTATTTCCCTTACATTAGGGATTACATGGCTGTGCATGACCCACTTTGGGCAGTCTGGATAGGTAACTGAGTCTCTGTATGTTTTGTTTGATTGTAGACGATTCTAGTACAATCCTTGTTCGGCAAAGTTATTGCTGCTAATGCATAGTCTTTTCAATTGGAACTCAAAGTTTATATTATTTATCGTTATTTATTTATTTGCATTGAGACAAAGACAAGACATTCTAGTTTGAACCAGCATTTGTCAAGATTCTCAGTAAATGCATCAAAATAAAATGAAGATCTTCCTTTACCAGCCAATTGTGTGGATAGTGTTTATATGTCTGGTTTGAGTTGTCTACTCTTTAATCATAGGTCACTTGCACAATTAGAACTTACACTATACCTGCCTGGTCTATGTTACATCATAAATGACTTTAATGTGCAACGCGTATATTGTAATATATTTATAGATATTTCACTTTTAAGAATTCAGTAAAGCATGCATTGAGATTTTGTGCAGGAGTGGACGACCACTGTCTTGGTGGGAGGGTTATATCAGTCAAATTTGGGGAATACACTAGAAAGATTGGTATTGATGGTACTGCAGATGCTATCAAGGAGGCCATCAAGTCTGCATTTAGGTTAAGAACTAAGCGAGCATTTTGGTTGGAAGACGAAGATCAAGTTGTTAGGAGTCTCGACAGGGACATGCCTCCAGGGAGTTACATACTCCACGTCGACGAAGGTATTCTAGAATCTCGACATGCACATTTAATAGTACAATAGTGGAGATACGTTAACATCAACCTTATGTTTGCTGGCAGGAATTGCCATAAAACTGTGCCACTATGACGACACGGACTGCATTCGTACCGAGGAGAAAACACTGTACACAGAAGTTGATTTCCTTGATTTTCTCACACAACGTGGCTTTTCAGGTTTGAGAGAGTTTACTGGTTATAGAACCGTTGATAATTTGGACGACCTGGAGTCTGGCGCAATTTACCATGGGGTTAGGCTTCTTGGGGATTAGCCTCTTGAGTTACAACTTACAACTCACAAGGTAAACTCAGTATGTACATAGTCAGAGAGTAGTTATGTAGATTGTTTTGTAAGTGCTATAGCATCCAAAGTAACCTTTTGGATTCTTGAATTACACGCTCTTACTCATGAAAGATTTGATTTAAGAGGCTCAATCATACCGAGTATTTCACTATTGTATATCATCAATTGGTTGATCCTTGTCTAATCCCTATTATCTTCTCTAGGCCCTTGTGTCCAATTTTTGCACATGAAACAGTGCTAGCTAACTTTGCTCTCTAGATCAATGTTGGATTTACATAGTTTGATGAGTAGATGGTTGTTGACTTACAATGTCATGAAGTAGTGTAGCATATTCCCTGGGGTTGTTGGTATATTCTGTGAAGTCAAAACCAAACAGAAGAAAGGTAGTTGGTTGGCTGGGGATCAAAGTTGGCTTTATGTGCTTTTGGAGTAGGGCAGGGTGTCTCCTTTCCGGACATTTCCATGTTAATAACTCTTCATTGTACAGATAGGGCATCCAATATGAGATCTACATTTCTATGAATGTTGTATATGTTAGAGCATGGAATTTGGGCCCGAACTCCAGGCACCATAAATCCGATTAGACCAACTTTCGGGTCGAAACCTGACCCGACTTGAGACGCTAACGAACTCAAAGTTCTTTTATGTCAGATTTGGGATAGACTTTATGGATCTGAACTTGAAATTGCCATCTGTTTGTTGTTTCTCAGACTTTATAATTGTAAATTTCTTGATAAGCATCTTCAAATACAAGACCTGACCTTGTGATCTGCATTGGACAGTCACATTTTAGTAGTTGTCACTTGGCAAGAACGTTGGATCTTGAGTCGGAACAAACATATTAAATTACAGGTCACAAAACAATAACAATTTACAAGAAGATAGTGCTGTTTTCTCCTTGGCTCAAAAACCTCTTTTGACATTATTTATATTTTTTTCTCATTGAGCAATCAAATTCACTGTTCTTTTCTCTACACCTATCCTCACCTACCAAAAAAATGAGTAGGTACTTTTTCCATCACATATCATTAAAAAAAGATAAAAACTACTCTCTAGCTTGATATTCAGGCTAATAAATAAATTAACTACAATAATTAATTTTTCTCGTATTTATTTCATTTTGCCTTTAATTATTAAAAATGGTCGTATTTGTAGCCAATAAAAAATTAAGCCTTGTTAACCAAGTAGCCATTACACCCGGTAATCTCGTGATGCCTGTAGATCACGTGAGCCAGAGGCTTCTTTTTTCTTTCTATAATCTAAATCAACGGTGATGCAGCCACCTACCCACCTGAAATCACTCGTGATGAATGGTGATCCTTGATGTGGACCCCACACCACTCCTAGTCCGAACCTCGCCAAATCCGCCCCTCTTTCCATTTGCTCTTCTCTGCTGCATTTAGGTCACAACGCCCTCTCCTTTTCTTTTTATATATAACAACTACACACCACACTCTCAATCTGTAACCTCTCACTGAACCCTCTCTCTCTTATCTCATTTTCGTCGCTAACCAGAAAAATCGCCATGGCCAAGATCAAGATCGGTATCAATGGTGCGTATATTGTCGATCTCCTTACTGTTGTTCTTCTTTCGCATAACCTCGTTTATCTTCGACTGATTCGTCTTTTTTTTTGTCTGATTTGCAGGATTCGGAAGAATCGGGCGTTTGGTCGCCAGAGTTGCTCTTCTGAGCGACGATATTGAGCTCGTTGCCGTCAACGATCCTTTCATCACCACTGAGTACATGGTATTTCCTGATTTTTATTGACATTTTTAATTTCATTATTGCTACTTATAACGTCATGATCGCATGTTGCTTTCTAGATCTGCATCATTTTTTGCTTTTGTATGAAATGATGGCGTTTAAAAATAGTTAACTCGTTGGCCGGACTTTTCTGCTTGCCTGATTTAGCCACATATGGTTTTGATCTGATCTTATTGTGATTTGTGGGGCTAGTTTTCGATCAGATCTATTGTTATGAGCAGATCGTAGCTGTTTATTTTGCTTTCACCTGTTTGATACTGAGAAATTTGAGGGAAAGGAAGAAAAAATATATTTCTAACTGAGAGATGGCTTTTATATTTTTCTCCGCCTAGTTTTTGTCCAGTGTCAGTTGCTTGCGTATAGTGTAATTTATTTATTTTTGTTTGCTTTATGATTTGTCTACATGCATGCTTGCTTCAGATTTAAGCAGTGGATCAATGTTTTGTTAATGGTCAGTTGTTTATTATATTGCTCCACAGACCTACATGTTCAAGTACGACAGTGTTCACGGTCAATGGAAGCACCATGAGATCAAAGTCAAGGATGATAAGACCCTTCTCTTCGGTGAGAAGCCAGTCACCGTCTTCGGTTGCAGGTAGAATCTTACCCTATTTCCCTTGCCTTTTGTTTATATATGAGCATCAGGACTTGTATCTATTGTAATTTTTGTTTTTGCCAATGATTAGGAACCCTGAGGAGATCCCATGGGGTCAGGCAGGAGCTGACTTCGTTGTTGAGTCAACTGGAGTTTTCACTGACAAGGACAAAGCTGCAGCCCATTTGAAGGTTTGTGATAATTTGATTAATTATTTATTATCCTGTTGGTTTCAAATTCCTTTCTATCTTATAATATTTATCATGTTTTGGATCTGTTGGGTTGTGGTACCTAATTATTTGTGACTGATGTAAAAAATAAATGATATAAGGACTTGTGCTTGTCTTATTTAACTATACTATATACTCAAATAATGTTTCACTTGGCAAGTATTTTTCCCTTACTGTTGTATTGACCTAAATTAGTCTTGGAAATATGATGTGGAAGTTCTTATTGTCTTAGTTGTGTTTTCATTTGTTTGTGCATAGGGTGGTGCTAAGAAGGTCATCATCTCTGCCCCAAGCAAGGATGCTCCCATGTTTGTTATGGGTGTTAATGAGAAGGAATACACAAAGGATCTTAACATTGTATCCAATGCTAGCTGCACCACCAACTGTCTTGCTCCATTGGCCAAGGTAATTTTGATCCTTCACTTTGTGCTATTCGACTTGGATGTGCTTATTGTTTGGTTTTAATTAATTAGAAATTGAAATTCAACCAAGTACCTGATTCATCTCAAATAAATCTCTGCAGGTTATCAATGACAAGTTTGGCATTGTTGAGGGTCTTATGACCACTGTCCACTCCATTACTGGTTAGTATGAAGATGCTTTGGTGTATATTCCTTACACTCGTAAGCTTTGACATTGTTCATTGACTTGCCATGTTTCTTCTGCAATGTAGCCACACAGAAGACAGTTGATGGACCTTCAATGAAGGACTGGAGAGGTGGAAGGGCTGCTTCCTTCAACATCATCCCCAGCAGTACTGGAGCCGCAAAGGTATCAGATATCTTGCCTATACTAATGGGCTTTCAGTCATTTCTATTTTGTACCTTTCAAAATTGTTGTAGTTGATCTGAAGTACATATTGTTGTCTCTCTTCCTATTATTTATATAAGCTGCTTATTGTAGTGTGTTATTCTTGAATTATGAATAGGCTGTTGGAAAAGTGCTGCCAGCACTAAACGGAAAATTGACTGGAATGGCCTTCCGTGTCCCCACTGTTGATGTCTCAGTTGTTGATCTTACCGTGAAGCTTGAGAAGAAGGCCTCTTATGATGAGATCAAGGCAGCAATTAAGTAAGGGTCTTCTTATATTTCTCTGTTTTTGTACCATGCAATGAAAACATTGAAGGACTTTTATGTAGTTTGTCTCACCTTCAATTTGATAATTTCATTACTATTGTCATCTGACAATTCATTTTTCTAATGTTGTATAGGGCTGAATCTGAGGGAAAGATGAAGGGAATCCTTGGTTATACAGAGGATGATGTAGTGTCAACCGACTTCATTGGTGACTGCAGGTTAGTTTGGTTAAGAGCTTTGGTTCTTAACTTCCATTCCCATTTGTTATAATGAAAATTTGCTCTACTATACTTAATTGCTCTGACTGCATTTTGGCAGGTCAAGCATCTTCGATGCCAAGGCCGGAATTGCATTGAACGATAGCTTTGTTAAGCTTGTCACTTGGTATGACAATGAATGGGGTTACAGGTAATATACAAATCCACTCCCATTTATTTCTCTTATTTTGTTTTTGCTCTGAAATGGGGGCTCGACCATCAAGATTTGAACTCGCTACCATTGGGATCTTTGGGAATGGGTTCCTCATTATTATTACTTACTAAGTAATGGATTATTGTTTTAGATTTGATACTTCACTACTGCACTGTGTAATTGTAGATCCTTATCTATTTCCTGCTTTTATTTTTTGCAGCAACCGTGTTGTTGACTTGCTCCGCCACATTGCCTCCGTGAACTAAGTGATTGGATTTGGGGCCTCTCTTCCTTCAGCAAATGCAGCAGTTTTAGTGATTGTCTAGTGTTTTAGTAGAGATGTTTTGAAATAATTAAGCTGTGCGGATGATGAGATTTTAGGCTGGTTATATACAGCGTGAATGTCTTGCAGTTTTTCGTTCCCTTGATGCAAACTGGGATTTTACTATTTTTCCCATTAATTGGAAGTATTTTCTCTTTAATGTTTCTACTAATAATTGCTTGTTTTGTCATCATTGATTTTGATGGTATTGTTTCTGAATGTTATGTGGAGCTGCTAACATTTGTGCATGACTGTATTTGGGGTGCATATCCAGCATGGTTTGTACAAGGCTTCGAGCCATGTTCACCAGTGAGATGTTGGCTTAGTCTGTGATGATGATCAGTAACGTTGTTTCTTATCTTTAGTAGTGGGATTAAGGACTTGCGTGGCAAGATCTAAAAATATTTGAACCAACCAAGCAGAAACGGCTTATATAATAAGATCTCATGGTGGTACAAGGTGGACAACCTAGTATTTGTATGTGTTATTATTTTTGTACAGTAATATGTTTATATTAATTCATTTAGAAAATTTTGATGTGTTTTCGAGCTTTTGTATATGGCTTCTAAATAATAAACGGTGTTAAGTTTTTCATATTTGTGAGAAGAGTTGCAATGTTGGCCTCTCGTGTTGTGTTATATTCTATTTTGCTCTTTACATTTTCATTATTAAGTGAGTTAGGAAGGTAAATCTTAGTAGGTTGGGTTGACATATTCGTATCTGTAGTTCAGATGTTCGCAAGTAGGGTTGTCTATTCCTTTTGATAAGAAATGGTACTTAATTATTTATAATTCTCAAAAAGAGAAAAATAAAATAAGGTACCATGCTTAATTTTCGTCACGTGATAGGTTTGTCGTAGTCGTCTAATGGTATTTTTAAATCTAGCACTCTCCTAAATTTAGGTAATTTCAATTAGGTGCGTAAGGCTCCAAATTGAATTACTTACGATTTCTCCTTCAGATTAGATTCAATAAGGTACGCAAGACTCCAAATCGAATTACCAATGAAGACCAGTGTGACGCAGAATTACTTAAGATTTCTCATTCAGATCTGGATTCAATAATGTACGCAAGTCTCCAAATTGAATTATCGAGAAGCTGCAAGACAATGAAGACTAGTGTGTCGCACTGGAATTCACATAAAGTGTGAGAGTAAGAATCTCACATATGAATCAGTGTTGCACTTAATGTAAAGAGAGTGAAAAGTGAATTGAACCTTGTGCCTTAGGGGATATTTATAACGAGTCCGATTCTGATTGATGGAGATGATGCAACTCCTTGAATCTGATTGGTTGGTTTACTTGTGAGTTAAACATTAATCAAATACATTGAATGTAAACATAATTGCCATTGTGTTTGATCAAAGAGTTGGACTTGAGCTTGATTACGAATCTTGTAATGTAAATAGGCCTCAAATATAAGTCCATAAATTAACGTAGCATCAAGGGCATATACCAAGTGGAACATCCAAAATCTGAACACCAATTCCAACACTATTGAGAAATGGAAAACCAGAAAGGCACCTAGGAAAACTTGAAAATGAAAGCATCTAAGAGATAGCGAAGAAGTGAAAAAACAATAACAAAGGATGGCTGAATACCGGAAAAGGTGCTCCCGGGGTGCCAATTGAACTTTTAGACTAAGCGAGCAGCAGTGAGATGATCCGGAGTGATGAAGGCGTGTCGTAAAGCTGGATAGATGTCGGAGAAGCGCCGTCGGACTGAAATTTGAGATCATGCCACCAATGAAGTCTGGATGGTGGAGGCAAAACAGACATACGGATGATGAGCTTTTGTTCACACATAAAGTTGACGGGAAGACGGATGGGCTGAGATGAGAGGAGGCATGCATCACCATGATTTCGGATTTAATCTTCAAACCAAAAATATACTAGACATTTCGTTGGTTCAAAAATATAAACAAACAATGATTCAGGACTTTTCATATGAAGTTCCAATTGAACTAATTTAATCCTACTCTTCTTGTGAATGCTCCTTATGGTTCTTCTAAAAGATGATCCATCTGATTGCATCATTTTAGATCGGATGCAGAACGAATGGTGAATTTGCAGAAATAGGCAACACTTTGGTCCACTACTTTATGCATCATTTGCCAACTAAAACTTTATCATCCAATCAGGTTAGCTCTCTGTGTTTCACAGTGACTGATATATAGACGACTAGATTGTTTATCAGAAAATGAGCCACTGCATTTTCATGATCTGAAGTCTGGAACTTGTTTCTTTACATATTCCATTACATATCAAGCTATTGCATTTTCAACCATATAGTATAATACTTTCATTCAAACACCAGTGACCATCAAGTTGGATTTATTATAACGTTCCATTTGAACATGATTTATTCACTCATCGAAAACTAAGATGGGAAGTTCAACGAGAGAAAAATCACCTTCCCCTTTTCTAATTTAGAAGTTCAAAGAATAGTCTAAAACGTGCAACAGCAACAGGCTTTTATGGTAGAAGACAAGTATTACTTCTGCACAGTAAAGGACCTAGCACTCCATCATTCTACTTCAGAGGCACCTGCAAACAAATAAGGAGTTCACATTCATATAAACGGGTCAGGAATCTGAAATAGATGATTAAGCAATAGGATTTCATCCCAGAAAAATAATATGAACCCTTGCATAAGACTTTGCTCACAACTTCTTTTTCAAAGAAGTACAGAAAATGCATGAAAGGATATTAATCAACAAGTCAAACAGATGAAAGAAAATGCATACAATGTTGTCCAGAAAACACATCCATGGGTAAAAATATGAGAATGAAGACAAAAAGTTTGGACAAAGGCATAATGACAAACACCACTGTCGATATTTAAGAAGTCAAAAGCTTCAAACCAAAATACATTCCTTCCCACGGATTCAAATATATTTCTCAAGAAAATGTACGCATCTTGATAACAGCAAGAATCCAATGAAAAGATGTTGGATTGGAAGACGAACGGAAAAACACAAAAGGCAAACAAGTGAATATTAAAAAACATGTTTTGAAAAAATCCTAAAACTGAGAGCAGTACAAGTATAATGTAGAATCAAGGCCAATGCCAGTTAGTAGGTCCTCAGGACAAGACTATGAATATTTCCTATCAGAAAAGTTGGGCAAATGTGCTTTTGCCAATATCTCAAGGCATACTAATTGCATTATAATATTTTGAATACCTGTGTATTGCTTGGCTAGTTTAAGTATGCCAACTGAAATTTAGAATAGACTAATCTAAAGCTTCTCGAATTTTCAGGCAGCATATTGGTCTATAATATAGATTCACAACAGAGAGTCCAGTGCCTTATCTTCAGTGTTAAGTGTTAAACACAAACAAGACTAAGTACACCAAAATATTGTATATAACTAATACAGAAACTATTGGATGACCGCATAACTAATACAAAAACTATTGGACAACCAGTTGCTAGACCAATCACATAAAATCTAATGAACAGTATCCCATTGCACAGCTGAAAGTGCTATTAACAAAACAAAACACTCTGAAATGCAAACATCATAAAAGAGTCCAACACAGACAATGCCACAATACTATTAAATGGTAGTAGAATCAGCAACCAACATAATATTCTAAATCATGTCAGAATGGAAACAAAATTTCGAAAGATCAACGCCAGCATTGAACTTCAAGCAATAACTGTAACTTTAACCGCGGACTAATAAAAAAAAAGCATCATAATTACCTCTCTATCTCCCTGCGTTTGCATTCAATGCCATAAGCATTTGGTTGCCACCAGGTAGATATGACACATTTGGTGACTTGGCTAGGGTTGCAGCAATCTCCCTTGAGGCCTCAATCTTCCTCAGCTCGATCAACCCCATACCAACAGCCTGAGTAGCATCAGAGATCAACTTCGCCGCCTCACTCTCTCCCTCGGCCCTAATAATTGCTGCCCTCCTCTCCTGATCCGCCTTAGCCACAACAAACTTGGACCTTTCTGCTTCCTGCTGCGCTACCTGCTTCTGCTCCACAGCCTTGGAGAACTCAGCACTGTATGATAAATGAGTTATAGCAACATCGTCCAGCTCAATGTTGAAGTCCTTGGCGCGCCTAATCAGGCTCTCCCGGACCAAAGCAGACACATGTGGCCGCTCCGTGAGCAGCTGATCGGCATTGAACTGAGCAACCACAGCTTTGAGGACCTCATTGCCGATCGAAGGCAGAACCTTCTCGTCATACTCAAGACCTAGGGTTTTGAAGATCTCAGGAAGCCGATTCACCTGTAAGAGACACCGGATTGTAAAATATCCATACAGATACAAGAACATGAAACTTAATCAGAGCGAGATTGATGATACCTCAGGGCGTGAGAGGACACGAAGAGTGAGGTTGACCATCTGGAGATCCTTGGTGCCGGAGATGGAGGAGAAGGTGTGGGGACGGGTACGGATGTCGAAGATGAAGGGTTTCTGAAGCCATGGGATGAGAAAGTGAGTGCCTTCACCGACGGTCTCGTCGATGACGCCACGGAAACGATCAAAGAGGACGGCACGTTGGCCACCGTCGACGGTGTAGAGGGAGGAGCTGATGACGGTGGCGGCGGCGCCGAGACCGAAAGCGGAGCGTGAGAGGTTAGTCAGGAAGGAAATGGCGGCTTGGCTACCCATTGCTCGGTGATCAAGAGTGAGAAAATGTGAAAGTGGAAGTGGAAGCAGAGAATCAGAGATTGATGACGAAGGGTTCAGGGTTTATCTATACTTGAGGAAGGGGTTAGGCTAAAATGAGCCAACCTTTTGGTTTCAAATCTAATTTTGGCCCATACATTGGCCCAATTTACTCACAAGCCCAACCCAACCCAAACCTAAGCCTTAAACCAATGCCCTAATATCTACTTCTTCTTCTTCTTCTTCTTCGTCGTCGTCGTCGTCGTCGTCTCTCCACAGCAACCGCAACCTCCGCCGCCGCACGGCGTGTCATACACCAGTTGTTCTCTGCGGAAAGCGCCTTCCAGAATCCAGGTTCGGTTTCTATAT